>DWLR01004451.1:0-12065 GCA_018246295.1 Papilio alexanor hazarajatica | reverse complement strand
TGTGTCGTGGAGAGATTGGGTACTGCCAGCGTGATACTTGGCGGCGACCTGAATGCGTGGTCTTCATGGTGGGGAAGACGTACCACGGATCGGAGGGGAGAGGAAGTGGCCGCTAAGTTGGATGAACTGGGTCTACATGTGCTCAACTGAGCCCACCTTCGACACCATTCCTGGTGATAGACGGAACACCAGCTATGTGCACGTCACTGCCTGCACGGCCGCAATGCTCGGTAAGGTGGTGTAAACTGGCGTCTCGCAGACAATATATCCAGTTCGGATCACAGGGCAATTCTGTTCGACGTAAGACTCCAGAGATCCAAGGGCATGGACATCTATCGCTCCACCCGGAAGTACAATACAAAAAAGGCAAATTGGGGCGAGTTTCGTGAGAAACTCGCGCGGTTTGTGGGTACCGGCGGTGGGGAGGAAGGTCGTACAAAAACTGTTAAATCAGGTACAGCGCGGGTTTGCGCAGAAGATTGTAAAGTCCTATAGGACCGTTTCCCTGCACTTGGCCCTAATACTTGCTTGGGTTGCTTCCTCTGGACCTCAGGGTCCAAGAAGCGGCCCTCCTTTATAGAGTAAAGATCTCTTGCCGTAAATTTAAGCTGGGGCGCTTCTGCACCGTATACCTGGCGGAAATGCTAGCCCTGAGTGAGGCCGTGAAATGTTTGTTGAAGAGGAAAGAAAGGCTCTTTGGTCTTTATTCCGAATCTAGATCCACTCTGGAGACGCTCAAGAGTGACGTTTCCCTTCATCCCATCGCTGAGAGTATTAAGAGAGGAATGAAAGTGATTAGAGAGCAAGGAAAAATTGTGAAAGTGTATTGGGTGAAAGCGCATGCGGGGATGGAGGGAAATGAAAGAGCGGATCAACTAGCAAAGTCAGCAGCAGTGAAATGTGTCCTGTTTCATTTGTCAAGCGACAGATTCGTCTAGATACGCTTGACAAATGGAACAGACGGTATATGGAAGGAGAAACGGCCTCCACAACAAGACGCTTCTTCCCCAGTGCAACGAGCGCCCACCCTGCACTTCGGAGCATTGAGTTGGACCCCGTGCTGGTTCAGATATTTACTGGGCATGGGGGGCTCACCGAATATCTACACCGTTTTCGGTGTAAGGAGGACCCCTCTTGCGTATACGATCCAGCGCGGGGCGAATCCGTGCTGCATATACTTACAGAGTGTCATTTGCATTAAAAAGAGTAGAGTTAGAGATTAAGCTGAAAGAGAAAGTTAGTAAGGATAATATATTTTTAAATGAGGAGAAAAGAATAGAGTTTATAGAATATTGTAGGTCCTTGGCCAAGACTGTAATAAGTAGAAACAAAGTGTAAATAGAATTAGACATTTAACTAGAAATTAACTGTGATATTAGAGTAGTAAAATTGTAATTAGAATAAGAAAAATTGTAAACTCTTGAATTTATATTTAAATAAAGAAATAAAGGATATTAGCACCCAAAGACCCTGATCCACCATACGTTAGAGGAACGAGAGGGCGGCATAGCGCCGCCCATAAAAAAAACCTCCTGTGGACTACAGGACTGGACGGGTTGTCCGTACTTAGATAATGTCTTGTAAATTAATAAAACACTTGGAACTGAGATTATTTGTAAAATAATAAAAACACAATCTTTACTAGGAAATTAAACTAATAAGTGGAAAATGTTTCCCAAAGATTAGAAATAAAGTTAATAAATGATTAATATATAAAATCATTTTAATTTGAAAAAACCGTGGCTTATTATTTATCAATATGTAATGTGAGTTTTGGTAGTAGAATAAATTGTATCGGTATATTAACACTCAGCATTAACCTATAACCCAATGTTACTAGAGCATAAACGTCGTACATATCTTGTGTGCCCACCTGTCGTTGTCAAAACTGCTCTGGCGAGCCGAAGCTACCCGAGTCTCAGCAGCCCCCTTTACAACACTATAAACAAAATTTGCAACGTATATCCCCTGCCTTACCTCAAATTTAAAAGTCTAGTCAAAAGTTATCTCCAGGAATTAAATTACGAAGAAACTGAAAAAATTTTCGCAAAATGTTATTGTTAATTAGCAAGCCAAAAACCAAAAACATTACTCTCCAGAAACGAACTCACATACTCTCATACTCATACCCTCTTATACACACACACACATGAACACGCGCGCGCGCAATTTTAAATGTTTAAATCTTTTTTAATTTTAATTATGTATTAATTATTTTATATTAACTGAATTGTAAGAGGGAGCGTCAGTGCCTGTAATACAGCGCAAACTAGCACAGACACATTCACTCAGTCTCTAAAAATGCATAGCGTTTTGTTTTTGTTTTTGCGCTTAAATATTAATAAAATATTATTATTATTATCATTATTTTACTTTAGTTTAATTTTCAGTTACGATATTTTGAACTTTTGGTGCTAAAATTAAACATGGTTTTCCATATTTGGTACGGTTGTTACAAAGAAAGTTACGAATAGTGACAGTCTAGTAAAACAGTCTGGATCATTTATTAGTAAAAGTACACATTTTTTTCACAAATAACTAATGTTTTTAAAAAAACAAGAGCTTGTTGCTCTGAAGTTTTGAAGCTCTCGAGAAGCTTTTTATAAACATTATGCAATATTTTCTCAGAATGGAAAAGTGAATTTTAATATTTTTGTCGACAGTTTTTAATGAGTTAGAAAACTAAATAACAAAATCATCAATCTTTTTTAATAAGCAAATTGATAGAGAATGCCAAATAGATCATAATGACTTTATGGGGTTGGGGATAGCTAGGAAAAGGAAATATCCTAATTTCTGTTTAATAAAGTGGTGTTTCTGGTACGCACTAGCAACTCATTAGCTTGTTGCAGATGCTTATTGGTAACTTTCGCTTAAAGGCTGATGAACCACTCGATCGTCCTCCTCCTTCTATAAAATACATTTTATAGTACGTTGTAATACTAAATATTGTACTTTGAAGAGCACAATATGATGTATGTCTGTACTTACTATCATAGTATATTATTTTCACGAATTGAAGATATTGCGGAGGCTATACAATATACACAAATAACTGGCCTACACAAAAGAATATGAATCATTAAAAAAAAGTTGTAAACATTAGGAATTCCTTCGTTTTACGTGTTACAAAAGAATATCTATAAAATATCTCGCTATCGTCATGGAGGCGTTGAACAGAGCGTAATTATAAAAATTGCGGGCGAGCGGGAAGCGATGGTATTAACAATTCAACGTCTCCATTTAACCGAAAGATGATTTCCTTAAATAAAAACAACAAAAGTATTAATAAAGCATAGAATTACTTTGAATATAAAATATATAAATGATGGATGGATGGAATATAAAAATGATGGATATGTTATGACCGTGTAAGAAAAGAAGCAGACTCCATAAGCGATGAACGTTTGTCCACAAATGTATTGCGCAGATAGCGAGAGATAATCAAATATGTTCATCCTAAAAAAAAAAAAAATAACAGACAGGCTTTTTAAGTACCTATGCTATCGTTTGCTTTATTTTTTGCTACAAATGCAGAAATATGATATTAAGTTTTCTTAAAAATCATTAATTGGATACAAAACGTTTACCGATTTTTCTGAGGTCATTTCCTATTCATTCTTCATCCATATCATTTTTTTTTCGTTATCTTTCAAACCCACTCTATTGCACTGAACCTACTACTATTTGCTTTGATCATTAATACAAATAAAAGTACTTCTTTTAAAAATTAAAAAATGCTATCTGTGGTAAAGCAAAAGTGCTTTTTACGCAAGGTAATAAATATGATTACAATTACACCACAGCTATGCATTATGGAAGCATGCGTCTTTATAAAATGTGTGAAAGGTATTTTAAAAATGCAATATTTGAAGATGAAAATTTCACAGCTGCGGCAGGAATGTCAGATATACGAAATCGATTTTAAAAACATGTATAGCTAATGCATTTTTTCAGTCATACGTAGGCCGTGTAAATCAATTTTTTGTCGACATTTTGGATGTTACGATATATTGTCTTTATTTCCGTATATAAAATAAAATGTTTTACTTATAATTTAATATGCATATAAACCATCCGTTTCTTAAAACCGTTTTTAATCCGTTGCGTGGTTTAGAAGGAGTGAGCAGATAAACATAGGACAGGAAAGGCAACTTTGCTCTATACTATGTGTAGATAGTTGTCTGTCTGCATGTGGTAAACCTATTTTTTTCATACTTATACCCCAATAGACGGCGGAATTCGGAAGTTCGTGATATTGTTCAAGTATATATAGGTATGATTTATTAAGATTTTTTCTTATAAATTAGCCTAAATATAACGATGTATTAAACTGGTACGACCAAAAAGGTTAATGTAAATCTTCCTGTGCGAAAAATAGTGTTCGCTTGTTAATTACATTTAATTTTGTAGTATGTAAACTTTAAATAAATAAGAACAAAAATTGAAGATGAAATCAGTGTAAAATTAATATTTCAATAACATTAAGTCATAATTGGTATTAATGAAATTACGAAATTGGTGAATTTCACGAACAAATAAAACGAGCGCAGTTCGAATAATGGGGATGTGAATTTAATATTCAACCGCGCACTGAGCCAATTGCATTCAATTGTTCACATATGGCCACCGCTTCTATGTTTGATCGTTGAAAATATTTAGAACATGTAAAAGGTATAAATTTCCAATTGAAACCGTTAGACGATTATTTGTTGAACAGTGAAAGTTATAAAGGATTGGAATTAAAGGCCGAGCTGATATTAGACTTCATTTACAATACAATGCAGATTTATAGTATATATTCAAGGACCGGTATTACAAGACTTATCCAGGACCAAAACGTAGGGGGTATTAAAGGTGGAACCCGATAGCCGTCCATCCTCATGACCCCTCCCTGGTTCCTTTATTACACGTCAGAGTAAATTATAATTGGAGCGTTTTAATCGTCAGATCACTCTAATAACTATAAAACTCTTTAATTTATTAGGAAAAATATGAGTTATAAACAGTTAAGATAACCTAACTATTTGTTTCTGATTGTAAAAAAGACTGTGGAAATATTTAGGTTTCGTTTCCACAACATGTTTTAAAAATAAAAATCTTCAAAGGCTATGGAATAGAAATGAGGTTTTATTCTAAATAAAAACATGTATAATATATTAGAGCAGTGTAATTTAAATGAGCTACTAATTTCACCGCGAAGAAAATATAAAGGTCCATGTATTGTGCGTTCCCATCCATTACAATGCCGGCTAATGTTCCACAGCTTATTGTTTTCAAATGATTTTGCCTCGCGAAAAACTTATGAGATATTAAAAATTTTCGCCCAGTATGTGCATTGTTACATTGCTATAAAATAAAAAAATATTCTGGGGAAATATTTTTCTTTAGTTTCTTTTCTATAGTATCATTTATAGACAGTTTAGTGACAGCCTCAATGTATTATAACGATTGTACAAATTATTTTCCTAAATTTTTATAAAATTTAATAAATATTTTTGTCCGATTGACAGGAGGGTTAAGTTTACACCGGTATTTACCTATGTATGTATATCCATTCCATTGAGACCTTTTATATAGCCTAAATGGCGGGGTTCATTTTGAAGCGCGGGTGTTACTCGATTCATATTCTTTCCCCGGGTTTCAAAAGACTTGGAATTTCATAGGCAATAGCGCTTATTGATTTTTTAATTATCTACTATTTTATTATTACTAATGCTATTGCTAGTTTACTATTATACTTCCAACAGTCGATATAAAATCATAATTAAACGTCGTAACTATGATATTTGTTTCTTGTCATTTGTAGGAGTTTCACTGTTAACAAATACGATACTTGATTTGCCTTCAAATGCAGAAAAAAATGACTAAACAATAATTTATTAATTTGTTATACCAAGAAAGTATATTTTATCTGCATAACCTTATCAATGTGTTTCTGAACCAATTATCTTCCGAAAATATTCCTATGTGTCCTGTGTATGTGAATACCTCATCGTTTATACTAATTATACATGCAACAATCTATAGAACGGCTGCGGAGTATTCAAATTAAATTCATCAATTTCACTAATTCATAGACACGTACTAGGCTTAGTTTGGTCAATTGAGTTAACTAAAACGCAATGGATTGTTATCCATAATTAGGTGTCCGATTTCCTTTACCTTACAAATCAATATACTGACAAAACTGTAATACTAGACTGTCTTATACTTATATTGATTATTATTAACCGACTTCAAGAAAAGGTGAAGGTTCTAAATTCGCTTTTTTATGTTTGTTACCTCAGAACTTTTGTCATTTATGAACCATTTTCAACGTTGTTGTTGGAAAGCGGTCACATGGAGCAGCGGGTCGCCTAACATTAAGTGAACCGATGCCCATGAACTTCCGCAGGACCAGAGGAACTGCAGATGCGTTGCCGGCCTTTAAGGAGGAAGTACACTCTTCTTGAAGGCCCCTAAGTCGTATCGGTTTGGAAATACCGCTGGGGACATATCATTCAACAACGCGACTGTGCGAGGCAGGAAGTTTCGCGAATACATTGAACCTTCTGTTCCGAGTATACATATACCGAAAATTCACTTTAGATTGATTAAAAGCTATAAATGACATAAATGAAATTATTTAACTATGAACTCGGTTATGTTTTTGTGAAAAATTTAAAAGATATTTTTTTTTACTTATTTCTTCAGCTTAAAATAAGTAAAGTAAACTACAGTAAAATAAGTAAAATAAGTAAAGTAAATACTTTGACCCAAAAAACCATGTTGATGGTTTGACTGTGGGGTCGAGGCACCATACATTATGCATATTGAAGTCAATGGAAGTATATAACAAAAAAATGACAAAATTAATATAACAAAATTGAAATAAAAAAGTGTATTTTTTAATGAAACCTGCAAAAAATTTTAAATTGTGTAAAAATTTAAATTTGAGTTAGCTTTTAAATCCATTTTTTTCTTGTCGAATGTCCTCCGGCACACTATTTAACAAATAAAGCACACGTTTCCTTAATGTTATGTATTTTTGTTGCAATGAATCTATTTATCTTGTTCGTGCGTGTGGTAAATGTTTAAGTTTTAATATGGTCTGTAGTTGTAGTACATTAATTACATACTTCAATCCTGACGTAAATACATCGAAATGTAATAGTCTTCACATATGCATCCTAATTACCATATTATATGCCTTCTTATTATTTAGAGGCTGTAATAATTTCAACACACCTGCATCATGCAACACGAGTAATAATCAATATCTGAAAGCCGTGGGGAAATCAATTAATCTTTGCACACGTTACGTGAATAGGAACGGAATCAAAAGTAGATCGTTTACAGCGAGAAAACGTTTGGCGCATTGCGATTGTATATTTTCATTTTTGTTTGATAAAATTTTAACTACATTTAAATATACATTTGTTAAAAATATATGTGGTTATATGATGTGAACCAAAATGAAAATTACGATTTTACATCTTCTTTACAATATTCCAATGTAAAAATGATTAACCTGGTCTCGTGTTGTTTTACCAAAAGCAATTGAACTTTATATTATCGAATTGAGAGACGGTTTACCTTGTTGATTGTTTAACCATATACTGTGTAGAAACTATAAAAACTTTGAAAATACATCACGTAGATTTTTGTCGTCGAATACGAAGCTTTTTTTTTTCAATAAATTAGAGTATATTTTTCTTACAATATATTAATGTTATCAGCTTCTTTAATGTTATCTGGTAAAATATTACAGTTCTTCAAGTATCTTTAATAAGTTTATATCAGAAGGATTCAATTAGTACGAACTTCATCTAAATAGAAACCCTTAGAGATAAACTTAAGTCATCAATTACACCGCAGTGTTATCGAAACTTGCCGAGAGAAAATTTATCGCAGGCCCCATAATGTGTGGTGAGGAGAAATTCGTATACGGCATTAAAACAAAAATGCAGAGATTTAACGATTTTTAATAATATACTATTGAATTACTCGTATATGTATGTTTACAATATGAGTATTTTTGATATCTGAATAAAATATGAACAATCCCAGATTATGACTTTGAATAAAATTCGCGTTTTTGTTTTAAATATTTTTGATAATATAATTTGCATTTGCATTGTTAGAAAATACTATTGTTATTGAGAAAAAGTCTTTCTTTATCCTAAACCTTTGTCTTCATTCAATATAGTATAATAAATATAGTATTTAAAAAAATATAGTATAAATTCAAAATAGTAGTTAACTAAGCCGTTATTTTTAATTGCACAATAAATGTTGAAAATTCCAAAGTACTACAGTAGAACCTCTATAATAAATCGAACATCAAGGGAGTCGCCAAAAAAATATAGAATTTTCAACTTATGAAGGCTTTCGACTTTGGAGGAGTTTGATTGGAATTGTAGAAATTAAGATTCATTCTTACTAATTTTGAATTACAATGGCGAAATAGAAAAAAATCAAATTATAGAGGTAAGAAACACATTTTTATTTATTAAGTATAAATCAACATTATTTCAAAACATCCTTAATACAAGAAATATATGTGGGCATAAAAAAGTCAGCATTTTTTTTTCTTTCGATCATTCGGTTGTTCTCTATGTATATATAATATAAGGTATAAAAAGCAGAAAGTTATTGTACTCCATAGTTGCTGCTTTGCTCTATAGAATTCCGTTAAGAATTCAATGCTGTTCTTGCCTCTTTGATGGAAAACCATGGAGCGCGTGTGTAATAATATTACTACTACTAATCGATTAATACTATTCAAGTCTTCTGTGCCATCTAAATCATTAGTTTCGGTTCTCTAAATCGATAATTTCATCATCAATATCCCAGCAGTCATTATTGCACGTTCGCAATTCTTAAAGTCGGTAACTTATTTTTCTTCGAACTTTTGAGTTTATTTACTTTAAAAAAATTGTGAAGTAAGTAAGTAAGAGTTGTAAAGGTTGTAAAATATAACATTGCTATGTTCGAGATACAGAAGTCCAAATTAATTTATTTCGACTAATACAGGGTTGAGCTTTCGGGTAATGGAGGTTTTGAGGCTTGAAGGGAAAGAGAGACATTTTTTCGAGTTTTAAAGGTTTTCGACTTATCGAGGTTCAACTTAAATAGGTTACTTATTATATTTGCTTATTTTTTCTTTCTTTACTAAAAAAAAACAAATGTCTTTCAGTACAAAACGAAAAAAAGTAAGCAAATTATTCCGTTCCTATTTCTGTTTAATGAATACTGTTAACAGTCAAGTATGCTATTACTTCTAAATGTTAGTAAGTACCTGGCCATTTGACCTAGTGATAAAAATGTATATATGGTTCTCGAATTTTGAAAACGCAAAACCCAAATACATCATTGGTGTTTTATAAAGTCAAAAAATGTTTATTACCAATACAGCAACATTAAAAAGTTGTTAAGTAAAATAAAAGAAGAAAATTCGAGGAAAAAATATGATGATACAAATTTATAGTAAAAGCGATGGGCTCGGGAGAAAATAATGTATCTGAATACTGAACTGTCGGCTTAAGTTTACTCATTGTCGATTAACATGTACGCTTAGAGGTAAACGAATGTAAAACATAATCTTTTAACGATCTTTTATAAAAACAAAACCGACTTCATAGCTAGAACAGCTTCATTTATAATATTATTATATTATAGTATTTATTTCCCACATTATCATTTAGCAAAATTAATAAACGCGGAAACAAATTACAAAAAAATCATAGGAAAATAAGAAACGAACGCATGCGAAGCCGCGGATTACATCTAGTTTCATTTATAAATCATTTATAGCCATACTACGTCATTAATAGTCAATCTAAACTAATCAAGTCTACCAATATATTAATTTTCGGCATATCTTCGAAACCCAAGGCTCAATGGCATTCAAAATTAAATGGGACCTTACGAATGCCCCCTTTCAAACAACAGAAAAAAATGTGAAATCGGCAGACATAAAAAAAACGTACAACCTAATTGAGAACCTCCTTTTTTACAGTCGATAAAAATATAGAATAGGCATGTATCGTAACAGCAAATAAAAAATAGTTTAAACACTTCAAACTTTTACCCGTATTGTAATTCCAATTATTTAGCTCTAGAGAAGTAAAATCAATTATCTTCGCTTTGTAGTAAAATATGACTATTTTTCTACGACAAAAAATTATAATAAAACACTTTAAGTCTATGATGCCAAGAATATATTCGCTCACTTTTTAAAATACGCAAAACTATCTACATTAAAGTAAACCCACAGAAGCCAAAAGGATTAATTTAATTAGTCTTTTTCTTTGTAACGCCAGTAAATATTTGTTGTACATATTATTATGTTGAATTTGAACTGCTTCATAATTTTTATGTGTGGGTACATCGTCAATGGCTATAAAAGGTCCCTCGACGGACGTTAGTACACGTTACATCCAGTAATTCGGTCGCTTGCGAAATCTCTGCCGGTTTAGCTCAGCGTCATTTTTATAGCCCATTTATTACAATAGTTCTATATGAAATAGAGCAATTTATCTTTTTCTTCTGTGTTTTTTTTAATTGTAATTATTAGTAAATGGTACATATTTATAAAATAAGATTTATTTATACTGTTTTAATAGAAACCATAACAGTTTTCTTCAGGGACAATGTTTTTAATTAGTTCTTCTAACCTTATAGCAATTTCAACACAAAATACTAATCTATTACCTCAACAATTAATTAAAATATCTAAAATATTGTTGATATACTTTAATAACGTTCACAAAATTCTTAAGCTTTGGCACAAATCGCCTCTACAAAATGTTAACAAACATGAACGATGGTTAAAAATTCTCTAACAAAAAAAAGTAATCTTCAAGATTTTTTATTCCATAAAAATATATAAAATTATCTCGCGTTTACTTCACCCGGTTTTCCCCTGTTTTAATTTGTATACAAAAAGCTCTGACTACATACGAAGTAAGGTTGTATTTAAAAGTTTCGTTCGAGTTGCGTTCGTTCCACGTAATTAATTTTGTAAGTTAGATCGTTTTTCTCGAAACTTAGTCTTGACTCACACGTGGTGCATGTTGATAATTTAACCTAAACACCTCTGATTAATTTCATCATTTTCCTCATAAAAATAATAAGGCTCGTGTGTGTATTAATAAAGTATTGAAGAATAATTAATTGCCTAGATCTTCTTTCTAGTTGTAAAAATCTTCGTACAACCAAGAAGCTATCGGTGCGTAGACAGTTAGACGCGGTCCAGAGAGGGTTTGCACAGAAGATGGGAGAAATAAAGAGTGGCCGATCCCGGCAAGTAGTAGGAGACCGGGATGTGGAGGTACCGATCAGCTTCAAGAGACTGCCACACCCGTCTGAACAAATTGGTGTGCAGTTCTCCTGCTTGAGGGAGGGGGCAGAAACCGACCAGCTTGCCACCACGGCTGCAAAAATCTATACAAATGGCAGGAAAGGTGAGTGCTACATTCTGCGTTTTGCAGTTACAAACAAAAAACTCAAGCTGGGCGACTTCTGCACCGTCTACCAGGCAGAGTTGCTGGCACTTGTGGAAGCAATAGGGTACACGGCCAGAGAGTCAGCGCAATCGTGTGCTATTTTAAGAGACTCGAGATCCGCCCTCGAAACAGTCACAAGACCTGACACTCTTCATCCCCTAGTGTTTAGAGTAAAAGAGAATGTAATGTAAGCGAGAGAGAAAGGGAAGGAAGTACAATTTTTTTGGGTAAAAGCGCACGTTGGGATAGAGAGGAATGAGAGGGCGGACCAGCTGGCCAAAGACGTGGCCCTGAAAAGTAAAAGAACACCAGTATATGAGTGTCCTGTTTCATTCGTCAAGCGACAGCTCACATTGGGCACGCTTGAGGAATGGAAAAGGCGCTATATGGAAGGTACCACCGCTGCAACAATGAAAATGTTCTTCCCAGATGCTATCTCCGATTACCAAACGCTCCGAAAAATGGAACTAGACAGGAGACTGTTTCTCTGGCTATGGGACCGGAGATTTGGTTAAAATTGAAGGAATAATGAAAAAGGAGCAGTACAAAGAGATACTGGAGCGAAACGCTGTT
>DWLR01004450.1:0-12066 GCA_018246295.1 Papilio alexanor hazarajatica | reverse complement strand
TTTGAAGTTGCTTCGGTCGCTTTTCGACCTAAACGAAATTCGTGAAGTAGGAGTAGTCGAAGTTCCCTACGAGAAATGTCCATATTTCTTCTAAGCTCTACTCCTTGAAGTTCAGTGGCGCAATGATCGAATGATTGATTCACGCTCTATTTATATACTGTGGTGAAATGCTCTAGAAGTCGTTCAAAAAAAGTGGCGGGTTTATTAGTTGCCAATCTAATATATACCAACTTATTTTATTCCATACTGACGGCTAGCGGCATCTGTCAGATAAACCGGTAAAAACTTTCTGGTACACCTGGTAATGTCATCGCGGAATAATTAAATCGATGTGACAGCTGTCAGTGGAACGTAATAACAGATTAAACGATAACCAGTGCAAATCTGTATAAAAGTTTATGAACTTGATACAAACTGTACTTAGACACTTAAATGTTCATTTGCATCGCATCCCGGCTTCGCACGGCTACCATATACGATTTTTCCCTGAAATGTAATTCCAGTCTATTACATCTTCTTCAACAATCATCTTCATATTTCAGCTAATTTACACAAGACCTTGACGAGCTATATACTCACTGAACTATATATACATACCCCATGTATCAATATTCTAATCTATTGATAAAAATCCGTTCTTTAGTTTTTAATACGCTATTAATAGTTTCGCCTGTATGCGAAGTACTGCTATGTATGAAATGGAATCTTGGAACTCGAATTTTACCCACTTAAATATCAATATGATTTGAAATTTGGCACACTTATCAAGGACCGATGACATTACAATTTTCATAACATAGTTCTGACCATGATTATTATCGTCATCATTTATTTTAAAATTAGGGACAATGCCATCTAGTAACATAATAATGTAACAAAATACGCAACGGGAGCTTTACGTGTTTTTTTAATTTTTAAACTATTGATTATTTAAGTTTATCGCTTTTCGATAGACAAAATGACTTTGTAAATATTATAATACCAGAGATACGAGATATAGTAAACATTTACAAATTTAGTTCCAATTCACTTTTAACTGTTCTGGTCATCTTGCGCTATCTTCGTAGTTGCTGCTGACTGTACCGTTGACGATTTAGTACAGCGCACTTTATAATGATTGAGATTGCACGTCACGTTAGACAATGGAAACGTTCTCACGGAGCACACGTGTATTTTAGACGTATACTTAATATTACATTCGATTGTAAAATAGCAAAGTAAAACATTCCCATGGGAATGTCGGACAGTGGCCGCTGGATATGGCGAAATGGAGACACACAAATTTCCTATAATTATTAACCAAAAATAGCAGTTTCCCATTTTATCTTCCCGTATATCAAACATATATTTATGAGCTCTATCTATTAAACTTTTTCGCCATACACAAGAGAGTGTCGTCGAGTTTCGAAAATATGTTTGTGTGTGCAGTGTTATTTAGAAAATCCCTTATGAAATAATCAAAGCGCATAATGTAATTGGCTGCAAATGTAATTCGTAAGAACTTGATGACAAAATTGATAATATCTCTTAACTTCACACACTTCCAAATATCTTTCGAAAACATCTCAAAACTAGTAACACGTCTTATAATTGTACAAACTTAAAGCTAATTTCAAAAATTATACGGAAATTAAAATAAAAAATTGTAATTTCTTCAATGTTAACCGATGAATCACACAATGAAATATTGGTTGATAGTGGAATTGCGACGAATTGCGACCTCGCTTCCGAAAACCATCAGAGACGCGACCGCCACGAAACAAAAAGACCACTGCCGCCGGTGCACTTCCGATTGCGCTGCCAACGCTGAAAAATTACATGGCGAGCCTCGCAAATGCAGTTAATACATTGCGATAGGCCACCCCGCGCCGCCCGCCCAGCGAACATTTCCTTTTTCGTTTGCAAATTTTTATTGTTCCTATCGCTCACACACATTTGCATTTATCAGTGTACTTAACAATAAGTAAAAGTCACCTCATTAAAATAATATCCCCAATAAAAACACGATAAGAAAGAGGAAAAAGGGCAGAGATATAATAACAATAGAAATAAAAAGGATTGCATCACCTTACTCATCAGACGAATCGCAGAAGTATTGCCTCTTCTTTACATCAGTACACCTATTCTGTATACTGAGGGCTGTCAGACAACAGACAGCTGATGCTCTGGTTGGCTGTACTAATGTTAAATCCTGTTGGCTCAAGAAAATACTATAGTATGCGGTACTCCTTTTAGCGAAAGTCCCTTAAGCGAGCAGTCCTTGTATTCTACTGATTGAAGATATATGTAAAGGATGCAATGGTTAGTGGTTAGTTAGTAAAATTATTAAGAATTTAATACCTACATCCAATTCTGAATAAAAACAGGTAACAATCTATGATTTTATTTCATGACGCATTCTGTTCATAACAGTTCTTGTTACGTAAAGGTGGGTAATTCGGTTCACGAATATAACAATTGTAACTTTTTCATTACCAATATTCAACATGGCAAGTAGAAATGAAATGAAAAGGCCAATGAAATGTATTTTTAATTCTTTCGAAGTGCGAATGAAGAAATTAAAGTAAACAAAAAGTTCGACGTTAAATAATAAGTGACTATAATAGTAATTTTTCAATGTTATCCTTCATTATTTAAAGTCTAATGGCTAATGAGTTGCTGCACTACAAATCTTTTTCAACCATGATGGATACACTAATTCCGTTAAGAAACTCACCTCGTGACGTCCTCCAACCTTCCGAGAAGCGATGACGCGGCACGAATCTGCAAAAAAAAAATCCCTACAATTACAACTTTGTTGCCCAAAACGCTGTACGTGGAACGGGATGGGAACTTTCTTTTGTTTCTGCGCCACGCTCGCAGCGAGGCTAATCAGTTTGGCGACGATTTTTGTTTGCCGCCTGCCATCACAGGTTTAGACAATTTCTTTTCGCCTTTAAAGGTTTTTTGTGAACGTTTCAATTACAAAATGAGCTTGTTACGGATTATAAATCAATCGTGAGACAATTGCAACAAACTGGACGACATAATTTGGTAAATATTTACGTAGGAAAAGGGACTGTCGCCACATTAAACTATTCAGATGCACAAATTGAATGATGTCTTTACGTGACAAAAAGTTGGAGTCTTTATTTGACATCTAGAGGTATTAAATGCATGCTTTACAATACCATAAAGTCTTTGACAAGATTTCATGACTTATATAAACCAATAACAGTAATGAGTAGTAAGGTATGATATTTGATTGTTTTTTAGACTTAATTACTTGCTTACTCCGCTGGCGCAGCGACCAGAAGTGGGTCTTGGCCTCCGATAGCAAAAGAGCGCCAATGCGCGCGATTGTTCTTTAGACAGAAGTCTTAAACACATAATAGTTCAATGCAACAGCCTACTTCTCAAAACTGCCCTGTAGATTGCTTGGGCTTCAACGTTATTTCATTACAAATACGACTTACGGTCCTTCTAGAAAATAACGCAGTATTTCCCTAAAACTCATCTGCAACTCTCTCGGAGTTCTGGATGTCACGGGGTGGTAATTACTAAACACGCTGCTCGTATCATAAAAAAATTGACGTTAGACGGAGTCAACCATCTGCAGTTATACTTTAATGCTTTCTGGGCGTGTGTACAATTATCTATAATATCATATAATATATAGACGGTGTACATTGTAGCACGTGTGTAAATACTGTGGACTAATGCCCACGGTAAAGGATTTAACAGTCTGGTATAACGAGACTGGTTGCATTTAATGTCTTCCAATTACAGTCTTCACTCACTTTAACGATTTCGCTGAGCATTAACTATTCCAATTTTATGTTTTAGCCGTTCTGAAACGTGAAATTCTTGGAGAGCGTAAATTTATTTTCGGATATATTATCTCCTACTATCAATTATACGAATAATAAGCTATTACTTGCGTTAATACTGCCTATTTTATTTCCTTTAATTAATTATTATTTTTCACAGTTGTTATATACTTCGTAAGCAAGAGATTTAGATTTGAGATAGAAAAAATCATTTGAAATATATATTTACACAGTTAATAAATAATTAGTTTTATAAATGATGCACATTTTTAGTAAAGACTTGTATTATCATTCTTTTTTAATTGGAGAATTTTAGAAAAATTAGGATATTAAAAATATGACCTACATACTGTAATATTAATTATATGTATTTAAGCACGGATTTTTTTTTTATTTTATTTTTACAGCAAATCCATGCACATGCGTCATGCACATATTCCAAGGTGTCGGATCCATAGCTCCCCGTTTCTTCCCTTTGTCTCAGTATTGGTGACTTACGAATTTTATTATCTATGGCTTAAAATGATATATGGCCGCACTTAACTTGAGAATCATAAAATATTTTCTGTTTGTGAAATATTTCTGAAGCAATAAAGCAATAATTCACTACGGGACTACGAAGAAGATGGCGAGCTTTATTTGCCATCGTAAACGGTCTGTTTATGGCAGACTTTTTTGCCGTCCGTGCGGCGAAGCCTGCGTACGCGCCCGCACATAAACCTTTCCTTTATCATTACCGTGATCGAGGCTCTCGCACTTTATGTTTCTAGATGCCTTAATATAATCACGTATATTATAATTCATTAACCTTTGTCGCTTGTGAACATTCGTTATCTTGAAGTAAATCAGATCTGACAGGCAGGCGTCCATCGTTAGAGTGTCGGCTCGACCAACTGCGGATGAGTGTGAAACTTTAGGAGTGTCGACGGGGGGCTCCATTAGTCAATGTGATTATTTCCCGAGAGCGTTAATGTTTCAATGAGATGAATAATCGCCGGCTACAGTGACAAATGCTCGCAGGCCGCTGCTCGAGCTCACCTCACGCCCCACCACTAGCCTTTAAAGAAGCGCCGATCGCCTTCACTCAGAGCGTGAGGTGTTATGCGTGGTGATAAAGAGATTTATATTTGACGAATAATATCACCATGATTTTAGTCTGTTTTACACCTTAATATATTATCAATAGCTCCAGTTTTAATATTTCGAGTTTTTATTTTCCGTCCCACAAGAAGTCGTAGGCAAATTAAAAATTTACAAAATTTTCTTAAAAGATTAAATGACCACGTAATGTGTATAATTTAGATAATAAATCGTGGTCACCCTTATTATTGATAAATGACTCAGCTTACGTATTCGGAGTCAAGGGTTAAACTCGGCTGCGATCTGGAGTCGGTATCTTTTTCATGTATCCATCGCCCGATATTTTGGTACACATCTAGTTGATCCTCGTATAGATCTCTGTCAGGCTACGATTTAATGTTGATTGGATTCCTTGAGACCGGCCGCTTTGCATATATTACATTTACCACCAATATGAATCCGCTAGAATTATTGCAGCCGCAATTGCATAATATTTTTAATAGAAAACTCTGTAAATGCACCTAATTAGCTTTATTACGAATTAACATGTCTGTCAGTAATATCACATATTACTGATAGACAATATATTGTCTGTTTTATGTAATTACCATCCCTGTGGTTATCATCTTAGTTCGGTCCAGTTTTATCTTTTTATTGCGAATCAAAACAACCTAAATTAACTTTTTTCCATGACGTGGGGTTTTGTTCGTCACACAAGAACAGAACGGTTAGATATATGATAATAAAGTAAGTATACAAAATTACGAAGCGCAAAGTGAGATATAGTGAGGTACGGACAGACGAAGCGCGCGACCGCTCTTGTACATCGCATCATAAATCAAAACATCCACGCGCGTGATTAATCAAACTTAGCCCTGGACTGGTCACGTCTCACTATTTAAATCCCGTAGTATTATTAGTAAGAAGGACCTCTGAGGAAATATTTAGTAATTCCCTTAGGCAAAAACACCTTAGTCCCAAGTTTTATTATTTAAAAACTTCAAACTACGCTTCAAGATTAAGCCTAAGCCGCACAGCGTTTAAAATACGGTCATCCTCAGTGGAAGATATGTAGGTCAAAGAATGTTTTTTTTTTTAATTAATTATCCGTTCTATTCTATTCTGGGTCAACAATTATGTAGAAGGCGCTAGCAAATTGTTTTATAACCTAAAGCATGTAATGATTAAAAATTCACTTTAATTAGAATATAAAAATTGTGTCTTATTAAAAAATGAGCAGATGAACTATCAACGTTAATAACGTAGGCAGAGACATGACAATTTATTTTTATCTGAACTATAGTTTCCAGCTAGTTAGGACTAACAGCGATTAACAGAAATGACAAACGTCATTTCCAAGCATCACCTTATTCATCGAATCTATAATAGAAAAATAAATTAGATTAAGATTTCTGTGATCAATCAATACACTGCCAAATATTTGTACGGGTTAATCAAATAGAAATCAAGAGCACTATTTATTTTGGCAAATGATTTTTCACTTAAGATGAAGTAAACGGATAGCTAAATATATCGAATCTTTACTTATTTACACTTACTCATATCTAAGTTACCGAAGGAAGCAATGACCAGATTGCAGAGACTGCCGGTCGACCGCGCGCACCACACAACAAGGTGATGCGGCGTTTTTTCCACACCGGTCCCATTTGTAAATTGATGTTGTAGACTTTTTTGTGCTTATAAATATTTTTATAACGCATTCCACAATTTCATCTGGCTGAATACAATTAAAAATCTATACCAATATTGATGTTAAAGATGAATAGTAGTTATAGCTAGAGTAACAAATATTTTTATTACAAGCAATTAAAAAAAAATTGTGACTAGTGAATTAGAAAAAAAAACAGTGATACTTAGGCTAAATATAAATTCATCCCAGCTACTCAAGTTTATCCTGAGATGTCATAAAAGAGAAATAAGTAGAAAATACTATAAAGTGTGTTAGGTATGTATTTTTGTAAATGGATAGATTCAACTAGCCGTTGAACGGTTTCTTGTTCATAACTAATATACTATTAATATTTACTATTAATAGTACTATTAACTATTAAAAAATTATTTTATCTATTTGAACAAAATCGAATAAAAGGCAACTGAAAAAGCCGAATCATTTGTAACTAATTCTTAAAAATACAAAATTTCCATAAAAGAATTGCAAGAAGGAAACAGCTTTTTTCAACTTAAACAAAAATAAAATCATTATTTTCGCCACTTCAATCAGGCGTCACTTCGATGTTAATCAGAGTTTTTAGATTTCATTTATATTAACGAGACGCCTCTACAATCAAAATACTTATGCACTTTTAGTAAGTTTTAAACTTCATGAAATAGGAACAAATATTTAAAAAAAATACCATTCAGTAAAGTGTCTATAGTAATTGATTATCCTGGATTGTATATAGCTTTTTATTGCAGTATATTAAAAAGTCTAACTACTCTATGTCTAGCTGTAAATTAAACTAAACGCTTAGTGATAATGAGGATAATCTAGGATCTATGAAGATATATCTAACTGACCAGTTGGTACGGTTGGTAACATCGAAGCAGATCGTTGGTACCATTCCCATTTCACATCCAAGACAAAAATTTGTGTACATGAACATGTCGTTTGTCTTGAGTCTGGATGTACAGACCACAGGAGGACGGGCATCTGCAAGAATATAGTAATGAAACAATCAGCACTCTTCTCAACTCGGCTTCTTCTTAAAAGTAATCAATTCCCTTAAAAGTAAGAAGTTGAAACTTTTGATAGATTAGAGTCTTTCTATCTGGATTAGATGGATTTGATAGATTCCAAGATTTATAAAAAAGGATTATATAAATGATGATGATGTTACCTTTAAAGTTTACATTCTTGGAGTATCAGACGGCTAAGTTTGTGAAGATTAAGTGAAGCTTAAATTAAAAACAATCCGATTAAAAAGTGAAATGAAAAACAATATATGATACAATCTTAGAACTGACACGATAATACGCTCATATGTAACTTATCAATTTGTACCTAAAATGTTATGTAGGATATCTCGATATTTTTTTTTTTATTAAAAATTAACATGTTTATATTAAGACTCATTTAGCCAGCGCCCTTATCCTACAGTTTTTTATCAAGACAAATTTGGTTTAGTAATAATAGTCTTTATTTTGTAACAGTTTAAAACTATTTTTGTATAATTTGCGTTATAAGTTTAAGTTAAGTCGATACAGACTGGATGTCAAAGTTATGACGTGTTAGATTGATTATCGAATGGATGTTAAAATACGTTTTATGACTTTTTATGGCGAGCTCTCTGTGTACGATCATTTTAACAGATTCATTTGTGGCCAGATTATGGTCGGAGAAGTAATTTTAAAAATTTAATGACATTTGCGTTACATTTTTAAGGTTATGTACACTTTTTTGCTCTTCTGAACTATTAAAGTAAAAGAATTTCAATATTTTGTTTTATTTTTGGTGACGCATGAAATGTAATGCTGTCAACAAAACTACCAATGCGAATACAGTTGCTACATCTCCGTTACCAGTAGGATTTCAGCTTTGCAACACAATTTTTGAGTCTTGATTCTGGTCTTGTACATTCATCCTATTACGGTTATGTACAAACATTTACTTGCTTGCTTATAATTATTATAGCATTATTCCATAAGTATTACCACTTACCCTAGAATCTAATTCTGTCCACTAGATTTCACTCGCTAACAAACAAAATATTCACCTTTTATCAATATAACTGCAATCATATTATACAGGCTTATGTAGTAATTCCGGGGGAGATGGTAGTAAGTTTAAACCTCTATTGTGGAATTATGACAAATAAAACATCGAATTAATATAGAACATAAGCTTTTTTATTATTGGTATCAAACATAAACGATCAATTATTATAAAGACCGCAAAAAATGCAATTTTAAATAAAAAAAAAACTAGGACTGGCCATCTCTCCCAGAGTGTCCGGGGGTGATGGCCATAGTGGTTGGGGGAGATGGCCAGTACTTTTTGCCTTTCCCTTTGCCCGTGAGATTTTTTTACTCCTTTTTTTATTAGCGCAGTAAGAACACCACATGTCCTCAAACTCGGTGCAATTTTCATGTATTCACAGCATGCAAATATTTCATTGTATCCAATCTTCAGCTAATTGTGTCCTGTAATAATTACCACCACAACTTCTGCAGTTATCTTTCTCTCTATCTTCAGATTAATTTTCAGAGGTATCATGGGAATTTCTTCGCAACTGCTATCAGAAAATTTACGAATTGCCTTTAATTTCTTTTAGGTCTATCAATCTTACTTTCCGTTTTTACATTTTTTTTACTTTTTTCCCCTTTTTCTTTTTCATTTTCTTTCATTTTTCGTTTTTCAATTTTTTCCTCAGATGTCATAAGATTGTTAACTTGTTTGGCTTGTTTCTGAACCTCGTTTAGTTTTCTCTACAGGCAGTAGAGATACATCTTTTTTTCTTGGAATATGGTAGATAAAAGAGGCCGTATAAACCATCATCCCTCCACTTTATACTTCTGCCATAGCATTTTTTGAGACTTCTTCGCTCCAGGCACCTCGTCCAGCAGCCGTATTCCGTAGGTATTGATTAGGCCTCTGTAGAAAATATTGAATATTAAACATAAATTTAAATTAGGACATTAAACTTTATGGCTATCTCTCCCGTAAATACTATGGCCATCTTTCCCGATTGTTTGGGTGAGATGGTCACATTATGTAATAAAAGCAAATTCTCAATTTTGTAGCTAATTTTGAGTTCAGAACACGAAAAAGCTTATTACTTCATAAAGAAAACAAGAAAACGGACAAAACTTTCAAAACTTTTTTGTGACTACTTAATATGTCAACCCCTTAGTTTAAATCTAACACGTTATTAAAAAACAAAGTCCAATTACTCACCCTTCGCTAATTTTTTCGCAAAAAAATCCCATACACTTATTGTCCGTGCAGAAACGAATCGAACTAAATTAAATGTAGCGCTGTCTATGAATTATTTATTACTGGAACTTTTTTCTATTAGCCATCTCTCCCGTACGGCCATCTCTCCCGGAATCACTATAACTATTGTTTGCTTAGATGAAATCTGCACCCGTTTAGCCCGAACCATACATTCAACGCACTCGCGATCAGTTTTTAACCATTTAACGCAACCAGCAATAGATGAAATCGAAATAAAGAAATGTACAAATGCAATATGATTATCGAATCCTAAAAATATGCTTCTACTTCAACGACCACACGAAACGACCACAGCCGTAAGAGTTACTTCTCTCTAAATGGATTTAAATTTTCGCTAAAAGGTCAACTAAATAGATGTGCCAATAGTGACGTTTCTTTTCTTATTGCACAAATAATAAATTTTTTGCAGTTGATCTCATTATGTTTTATACAACGAATACCCGGTAAATACGACTAAATATGTAAATTACGGTACACAAAAAGTTTACCATAAATAAGTATCTGTATCGCAAAACTATCCCTCAAGCAGTTTTAATATAATAAGTTTTGACCGCATATTAAACTATTGGCCTCGGCAAATTAATTGTTTTTACCCACGATCAACCTAGCTGGCGCGTCTACCGGCCCATGGAATAAATGGAGTTCGTGCTTGTCACATATCCGGAACAATTACAAGGGGGTCATCGAACCACATGATGTCCGAATCAACGGTCCATGACACCAAAACAAAACTAGATTAGAATTCAGAATTAAACTAAACCTTGTTTTGCTATAACATGAGTAATGTTACAGCAAAAAAAGTTTGTAAAAGTAAAAAAAAGTTTTCTAAAAGTAAAAAGAGATTGATTTTTTTATATCAGAAGGTGGCAAACGAGCAAGTGGTCGACTGAATGACCACTACCTATAGACATCTGCAACAAGCATTTGCGAATTGCAGATACATTGCCTTTTAAAGGTTGGAGATAGACAGAAACATAGAAATTTCCTTCTCCTATCCATCCCTTCCTCGTCAAATCCTCTTTCCTTTCCCATCCTTCTCTTATTAAAAAAGGGTATATACTGGGATGAATATCATATAATCCATTATTATTCATCCATTCTATATTATAGCTACGAGTTCCATGTGTAATCATTCAAATTGTTAATCTTGGAAACACCCACAAAGTAAATACATTTTTTCCTTTGTGCGTCTATTTTTTACCTAATAATTTTAATGTTTTTAATATTAACCACTCATAATTTAATATAAAAGCGGCCATAAATCATACAGCAGATATTTATAAAAGGAGTACATACCATATAATGAATACATTCGAAAGTGTCGCTCCTTACACTTCAGTCCTGTCGGTGCTAAGCCTTTGGAATCCAAGTTTTGCCTTTCCAACTCCCAATCCCTTTTTCAACTCATCGATGACGTGAAAATCGAGGAAGACGATAATTTAGATACATTTTTCCTAACCTACTAATGAAAAGTTTTTGAAGATTTTGCGTGTACTTAATGGTACCCAATCAAGCCGGCCCATTCATAACAGCTGTAGTCATATCTGTCCTAACTGGTATATGATACCATTCGTCGTGACACTTTAGAATAAATAATATTGCAATGTTAAAGCACGTAAGTTATGATAGTAAAATTCAAATTCAAAAAATATGTCCAGGTCGGGTCAGGTTGCGCAACAAGTGCGGCGGATCGGAAACGGAAGCTGCTCCCGCGCAGGGGGCCCGCACGCAACTTGCACACCGTGTCACTTCCGGTCCCCATGTAGAAGTTCCCCAAATTATTACAGACTATCCGTGAATAAAATAGAGGACAAATAGTATAAATAGTATGCAATAATAGTAGTATATGTATTTTATAACATCGTCGTCGCTTCAGCCAATAGACTTTCACTGCTGAGCATAGGCTTTTTATGTTATGTTATAACTATTTAATATGTTATGACACATTACTATTTTCTTTTACAAACACAATCTCCATTTGCTTTCAACTAACATACGAGGCTTCTAACAAAAATATAGAACACTATTCAAATTTACAGGTTATTTTAGACACTACTCAACTTTATTTCCTTCAAAGCCTATTTACCAGAAGTTATATTTTATTTGTAACCTATGTATATCAAAGTCTATATATTATAATGGATAATGTATTATCTGATAAAGTGGTACTGTGTTATACAACGTACTAATATATATATATAT
>DWLR01004449.1:0-12067 GCA_018246295.1 Papilio alexanor hazarajatica | reverse complement strand
ATATATATATATATATGTGTGTGTGTGTGTGTGTGTGTGTTTGTACAAGTAATCAATTAAATGAGTAATAAAAAGGTTTGGTTTAATTAAAGGAGTAACACGAGTTGATGCCATAAGTTCTAAGTATGTATATGCCCCGTAAACGGGAGGTTCTGGGACTGTCTGTATTCGGTTCTATGTTAGCTTGTTAGAAACGCTGAAACTCGTCTGTAACACGCTGACTGAGAGAGTAAAGGTTCAGTTTCAAAAATATCATTAATTATTTTATATTCGTATTAAGAAAAAAGGACAATTCACTTCCTCCTCCTAGTCTTTCTTTATTACAAAAGGGTGGGAAGGGGAAGACTAAAATTGGACCTCCAGCACCTCACTCGTCAGACGAAATGCAGAAAATTTCCACATCACGCTTGTCTTCTAGATAGGTGTATATTACACCGATCGAGGCGGCACATTCGACAAAAGATATCATTGTTGCGGTCTCTACCACTGTAAAAAATCTATTAAGCTTACAATGTTTTACTTACTCATACATATTCCATACACGTTCGTTGTCCGATTTAGTTTATTGTTATAATTTGTATAGAAACACAGCTATCAATATTTCATTTCATGTTTGACGTTATATCGTCGTTTTTCAATTTGATAGTAAGAGTATTAATAGAAAAAGAGTATGTGCATTGCGTTCTGCCGTCCGCACTAATGAATATGAATTGTGAAACAAGCCCCCAGCCCTTTCGCTTATGCAATAAACATTAAAACAAAATCAATAAACTCATATCGGGGCTACCTTGTTACGTTATTTATTGATACATTTTTATCGTTAAAACAATCTCAAATACCGCGCCGTAATTAAAATAATACATGTAATTTGTAAATATAACGAAGCATGTGCTACTAATAGTACAATATAAAAGTCACCATCACTTAAGCCCATAAGTAGTTTGAGTAATTATGGTCCAGATACAATTTAACTTTTTTTTATCGTTGTATAGAAAAATTTGCTTTCAAGCGTATAGAAAGATTGCTACGTTTATGAAAATGTTATTTAAATTAATATGTAGGTATATTTAGCAATTGACGACACCTGATTAAACCTTTTTTACGCAAGTGGGGGATTATAAACGAAATCTTACTCTTCATGCCTGAAGTTTTTTTAGAAAGGGATATCCGACTCCATTTTAGTAAGCCTGCTATATCGGTTGGAAGTGAAATCTTTAAAACCTAAAAATGTGAATTATTAATTCTTTGCTTAACGTTTATCGCTTGTTTAATTTAATCCATTATTATTAATAAATTTGTTGTGAGCTTTCATGTACACTAAAATTTCGATTTGATGAACTGAGATACAATGGCTCAAACAACGCATAAAAGATCAATACATTCAGAAGGCTGTCATAATAAATAGCATACGCTATCTATGTCTGGTGTCGACAGGGCCCTATCATAATTATATTCGTGTTAACAACTCTAACTTTGTGCCTGGGGCTTATAAATTTAAATATGTTGCTTCTAATCATTCCAAGATTAGGGTACACAACTCCCCCAGGACGACCAAACCAAGCATAGATTTTCGCACTAATTTGAATATTATTTAAATACATTTGAACTCTGCCTATTTGCTACTTATTTGGTATTCTTGGCTCGGTCAAAATACTTATCAAGCGACGGTTGTCTAAGGGGTAGAAAATTAATGGATACGGGGAAAAATAACTCGGTTCTGTTTGTGCTGTTTCATTTGAATTTATTTTGTTGGAATTTACTTTATATGTTTATTTTGTTTCTTAAGATTTATACGTTACGCTCATTTGCGTCAGTACTATTGCACTTCTAGTTTTAGAACGCTCTTATTTGTTAGTTAATCAAAACATAATAACACTTTTGTAAATCTCGAAACAATTATAAAATTAAGAATTTAACTAATTTAATTTAAGTAATTTTTTTCTTTTTATTTCTTTATTTAGGTGACAGTCATATAATACATAGTTATCAAAAACATATTAATTTAATGTTTTCCCTTCATTTTAGAAGTTTTGGATAGAGTACAGAGGGAGTGAGAAGTATTTAAAACCTCTACCTTTAGTACAATATATTTCTTATGATTTATGGATCTTAACGAAACGGATGAGAATATAATAATAACCAATCAATTCAAGTTTGTTTTAGCTTACCAAGCATATAATTTCAGGCAATGATGGAAACAAATTCTAATTGAAAATATTTACGTATGTTTCAGTATAGAATGAACAGTACAGTACAGTACGGAATGTTTCAGATGAATTATGAAATTTTAATTCTTATTTCGAATGATCCAGTTTATAGACGCATTAAAAAAATAAAAGAGAGGAAAGAACATATCGATCAAAGGTCTCTTAATTGTTTCATTTTTCTCTGAAATTGAACTAAAACATGAGGGTTTTAATCGAGGTCTTTCACGCGTTGGGCGGAAAGGCGCCGCGGCGATGGCAGCGCCACTACAATTACGCGTTTCGAATTAACATTTTTTTCGCAAAGGATTTTTTTTTAATGGCAAAAAGTCCATTGTCTTGTTAGAACGGCCCCATTATCTCGCAACTCTTTTATATCGCCTCTCGGTCTCGGAACATAGCAAAACCTTTTATTCCTCGACGCGATGCGGAATGAAAGACTGCCGTTTGTCTGAAATATGCCCTCGAAAATATTTTTTACACTCTTTCCATTGCGGTGGGTTGGCGTGACAGTTGCCAGATTTATTTTTTGCGATTGTACGTATTTTTTATATGCGCGATGTCTTTTTTGTGGTTTTATGATATATTCTGTTACAGCGCACATTTAGATGTAATTTGATACCACTTGTAAAAATAAACTGACTAATACTCAGAGTTAACGTAGCTTAAAATTTTTGTTTGGCAAATTATTGTGAATTCTGTGAATTTATCACAATTGTTAACCACGTATTTTTAATATAAGTAATTGCAGATTTCAAATGCTAACAATTGTTTGTAAAAGCAGCAATAAATTCTTTATCGTGCATGCGGATTAGATGGTGTACCGACTAATAGCACCATTATTAACTTTATATATCTACTGAAAGTTTAAGTTAGTTTAAGTTTAAGTTTTATTTGTTTTCATATAAAAACATAAATAAAACCAATCTCTTAGAAACTTCACATAGTAAAGAAGAATATTTCATGTCGACAATCTCAACAAAAACTAGTTGGAGGAGTAATTAATATGATAAAGCGACGTAAAACAATGACGGGAAAGTTGGAACGTGGCATATCGATGTGTAACGAATACACAGAAACTTCGCCCAAACCCAGCACAGATCCGCCCCCTCGTTAAAACGCGGGTAGCTAACTGTACCCCCGGGTCAGTAATAATGAACTATACACAGATGATAAAATTTTATTTTCATTAGTATTTATCAAAAGCAATGGGATGATCTCACGGGCGTGTGGGCGGGAGCGTTGTCATGGCAACTGCGGGGTGTCGTGTCCCGCACGCCCCGTCTTGCTCCCTCGGAAGCGATTGTTATCTTTAGAAGAAGCTTGCTCCCCACCTTTGCTTCAATACTTAGAGCTCTCGCTCATCCAAAGGGTTTAAATCCCGGCCCCGACTGAAGTGAATGCAGCTTTACGTCTTCCCCGTAGAGACATATTCTGACTAACCGTCGCTTTCGCGAGTTGAAATCGATTTTCATTCTTTTGGAAGGTCGCACTATGTCTCATGAAATACCTATTTGACGTTGGTTACAATGGACCTTAAAAATGGCGATATCTGGTACAGCGGAGGGTGTTAAATTTAATGCTTGAGGTTACCTGCCAACGTTCATCCAAAGCTATATATTTATACATCCCTAGTAACTTTTTAAAGCCAAATTTTACTTTGTGAGTTTGTAGTAAGAATAAGATGTGTCAGATTATTATGATAGTCACTACGTGCCTTATAAATTAGCTTTATCCCATGTTTTACGGCACTGATCACGAGTGGTGGGGCATTACGTATTGGCTCTAAAAAAACATTTACTTTGACAAGCTCATTTAGCTCACAGACCTTCTGTTTTCGGAGAATAATTATAATAATAATAATATTCTGGGACATTATTCACACGTGGCCATCTGTTCTCAAACTAAGCAGAGCTTGTGTTATGGAAACCAGTTAACTGATGTACTACATACATTAATACTTCTCTTTTTGTAAATAAATACATATAGACAGACATGTTCATGTACACAAATATTTGTCCTGGGTGGGAATCGAACCCACGACCTGCGCCGTGAGAGGCAAGTATCTTGCCAATGCGCCAACAGGTCAGTCCATATAGAATATTAAGAATATTAAGGTAGTCGTATAATGCGCTCCGAAAACTCAGTGTCGTTGGGGAAGATACACTAAGAGCTGCTACGGATCTGTGTTGTCATACAGGCCTCTATTCTCGAGTACTGTGTGAAATTATGATGGACAGTTTCGTGTTCTCCATTTGATGGTAATAATGGTATTAATTACTTGACGAGCTTGACATTCGCGCACACACAAACACCAACGTATAATCGTAATAAATACCAAGTTTCTGTTAACAAGCATTAGCGGTCAAACAGGGCCTAATTCGACATATAAAATAACCTTTTTTTATGACATTTGACCCCAGAAAGTATTGAGTTAGTAAAATTTTACATTTATATCGATGTGAATAAAAACTGATAAAAAATTTAAAACTACTAAAAGTTCAGTGGAAAAGTTTAATTTTTCAAAATAATATAAATAAGAACTAATAGTATAAAAACGTAGTAATGTGTATGTTTAACAAATATTCTTTATTTCTAATGAGACAGTCGCGTCAATATTGCAATCGCACGCGCCATGCTTTATTAAAAGCAACTGAAACAAATGTATTGATAACTTACCGATTTTGTTTTTATCAATTGATCCCAGCATGACGTCATCCGTTCTCGTGGCTCTGCTGAAGCCTAGTGTTGCGCTGGAGGCATCCTGCCCTAGTTGGCCACCATAAAAATCACCGAACGCTGTCGCGGTACCCAAAAGTCCGGACCTGTCTTGGAGCGCCGCTTTCGCTTTCTCTACACTCTGTTTCAATTGCTCGAAGGTAGATTGATGGAGACGATAAGGTGGCCATTCTGTTGCCGGCCAGGGTTCTTCTTTTAATGCACTTCTCTTCAATTCTAGAGCTCCAGCATAAGAACAGCTGCTTTCGTACATTGCAGTTTTTACACCCGTGCGCAGCGCTGTAGCACACTTCAGTCCGCGGTAGTCGACCCTGTGACAAGCACACAACTAATATTGAATGCATAAGTAGGCACTGACTGCAAAGTATATGACTAAGCTTGAAATTGTAGACGTGAATATCAAGTCGCAGTTTGTTCAAAACAATTAATTACGAAATATTATATTAAAGACATAACGTGACATATTTGTAGAGTTCATTATTATTTGTATATTATTATTTTTTACATTGAATTGCTTACACATTGATTATTAGAATTCTTCAGTCGTTGAAAGAACCAATCAATAAAATAAATAAGTAATCACTTAATATTGTACCTTACAAATTTACTTTTTTTATTATACTAATAAGTGTATTATATTATATATAGTGATATATGCTTATTATAATAAATGGCTAAGTATTAAGATTAATTAATTGGCTATCACAAAGTTGTGAAAAAGTATTCATTATATTTTATTTTTTAGATAAGTAGGTGCAACAAACGATCAAGCGATCACTGGTGTGGCCGCTACCCTTAGACATCTGCAATAAGCATTTGCGAGTTGCCGATGCATTGCCTACCTTAGACAGAGCAGGTGGTAAACAGAAAAAATTACATTTCCTTCTCCTATTCATTCCCTTCCCCATTAAATCCTCTTTTCCTTCCCATCCTTTCTTTATTAGAAAAGATTGGGAAGGGGAAGAGGACTAACATTAGGCCCCCGGCACTTCACTTATCAAACGAAACGCAGAATACTTCTACTAAACGTCGGTCTTCTGTGTGGCATTTCACCGGTCGAGCGGGCCTTTCTTGCAACAGATGTTGTTGCTGACTCTATCATTGTAAAAATCATTTTGTATTTTGTTTCGTATTTGAAAATGTTTAATTTAACTAAACTTACACATAAATTCAAATGACTAGGAAATGTTAAAACGGAATCTTAAGACAAGGATCCAATCGGGGTATCCACATTACAAGCGGTAGGAAACAATTTATTCCTTCCCGGAAAAGCGGGCCACGGTGCCAATTAAATAGGTACAATGCGATGACATTATGCTGTCAGGTTCCGATGAAATACAATTATAATTGCGTTATTATATTTACCAATTGTAAGCTATGTGTACTTTTAAAATAAAAACGATGAAGTTTATTTGAATATCTTACAAAAGACTATTTATTGTATTTAATGATCAAGGACATAGACCAAGAAATGATTTTTTATTTATTTTGATATTTCTTATTTACATTTTATCTTTGATATATTTTCTATCTAGTAGTAATTTTCTAGTCCTAGAAAACTCATAGTAGAGTGAGTTTTCTGGGACTATTTGAAACTTTTAAATATTGATAAAATGTTTATTTCAATCAACAATAGCATACTTTGGAGTTGGATCCTGCTGACATTCTGTTATATTCTACGTAATATTTCATGTTTTTACCATTTTCCTCCGCAAATATGCTATAGTTTGGATCTGCTAAAGTATAAGAAACTTTCTTTATAATTGTTTCCATGTGTGTATAGAATGATGTAAAAGTGGTACCTCATATCTGATATTCGTTTTCTTTTCTGTCGCTTAGTTTTTTTCTTGGTATTTTCCGTGGTGATGTTTTTCAAGTGGTATCACATTTCCGTGATACCACTTTCCCACTATCAAGTTACACCAGCACCTTTTAAAGCTAATTAACTAAACGTTTGAATAAATTGGAAGCACAAATTATATTTTCACTATAAACTTTTTCCAAATTAACTAAAAAAACATCATCATACAAAGAAAATTGTTAATCACAGTTATGAAAATAATTTATATGATAAGCATTATTAATGCTGTTACGGATAGGTTACGACTAGGTAGATGTTCGCAAGACTTGATTGAGGTTCTTAGTAGATGTGCCGATGGTGGCACACTCTCTAGTGGACCAGAGACGATGGGCGACGGCCTTCCGAGCACTGTATGCTACGCGCCCGCGCATTGCGCTAGAACGCTCAAATTGATTGCATCCGGCACAAGGGAAATGTGCCGCATAATAAATTTATATTTGCTGCACCATTTGACCAGGGGCATGACCATGCTGAGATGATTTTTTTATGTTCTGTCAAAAGTGTAGCCATTTTTTGTGATAGTTTACTTATTAAATGTAGTGTCGCCTTATCAAAAAGATTTCGGATAGAAATTAATCGTAATAGTAGAAAATAAAATGATAGAAAAAATATGTTTACTGACGATAGGATTTCAAGTGAGTCGAATTAAATATTTCCTTAAGATTTTTCACAACATAAAAATACACACTATGAATACAAGAATAGAACAAAAACAGGTATGTAAAATATCGTTTTACATTTTCAGTCATATTTAATAAAGTACTGTCATGGAAAAAACACTTTTTACAAAAACTAAATGATAGTACTGTAACTCATAGTTGGCATATATATGTATATGTACCGAATAAATTATTCACAGCTGGTTACTTCACGTCCGTAGCAATTGCTAGCCTAAACTTTGTACTCGATATCAAATATCAGCTGATATTGTTATATGTAGTAATTAAATCAAATATTTGCGCAGTTAGAAAATTTGGACTAGCATATTTTATTATTACGAGTATCGCTGCATTAATAGTCTGATGAAACATGTTTACATTTAGTTCTATTTAAGGATTTTGACGGGTTTGCTTTTTTAAACGTTATAGTGTGTGTAGTAACGATTGATGTAATAAATTCAGACTTGTGAAACAATATATTACAGAACAGATAAGGCAGCCTTATTTGCCGATAAAATACACCAACTAGTTATTCCTTTCACCAGCTTACCCTATCACGATTGGGCTATTGATGTGATTTTTCTAGTTTTGTAAGACGTAAGACACCTGCATTTAATTCAACGTTCTAATATTCAATCAAAATTAATATATTTACGTGGTAACAGTGGCAGACAACAACTCCTATGTATCAGTCGTCATCTCAGTAGTCACTTGTTTCTAGCTCGTGTCACCTTGCATGCAGTCCATCCATCTCACATTCGTATCTAGCACTCTCTACGTTAAATTCGCCATTCTTCCCTCAAAACATGGCCATACCATGCAAACATTTTGCTCTTTGATTTATCTACTCCTGGTGCTACTTTCAGCTGACGCCCATAACGAACATCCGCAACCCGAGAGGAACCGCCGGCGTGGAACGAGATGCGTTGCCGGCCTTTTAGAAAGGGTACGTTCTTTTCTTGAAGGATCCTAAGTCATATTGGTTTGGAAACACCGCCGAGGACAGATCATTCCACAACGCGGCGGTGCGATGCAGAATATTTCGGTAGTCGAATTCCAACCATCAAGATGGTGAGGATGGTATTTGGCGTTCTGTCGAGTTGTGCGATGACGAATCTTAGCGACAGGAATTGTTCCAAACAATTCCTCGGAGCACTCCTTATGGTAGAGGCGGCAAAAAATGCAAAGAGAACTGACGTTGCTTCTAATATACTCGTTCCGTACCTTATCCATTCGTGTTACACTACATGTCTATCTCAACGTTTGCATTTCTGCCGCATGCACTTTCTTTACATAGCTTTAAAGATGGTTTTATGAATATGTCCATTTAGTTTTATTAATTTTTATTTAACATCAATTATTTTAGTAATACTAAAATTAAAATGAAAGAAGTAATTTAAATCATTCAGAAAATGGGCACCGAAAATCAGAGTGAATGAAAATAATTGATACTATTTCGTTCAGGACAGTACCGACGGCGAGAGTGGGCGCCCGGGCGGCCGCGTGCGCCACTTTACCACAGGAAGTCTGTACATTACCTTATTATATCCTACAAAAATGCCATCCGCCGACAAACCCGTCCTCCTAACGTCGAAAGGTGTCTGTCTGTCTGTCTTAACACTTCTTAAAACGACTCAATCGACATGATCCTAGTCCAATACGTTATACTATACTATTAAATATTAGCTTCGAATATTTTTTTATATGATAATAAAACATGGAAAATGAAAATCTATTCATTATAACCACTTTAATTATTGTATAATTTTAAAGAATTTTATGCCATAGATACTCAATATGTCTGGTTTATTTATTTATAAATGTAGAAACACTTGATGTTACAAAATACAAATAACGAAGTATTTCATACCTTATTATTGATAGTACAGCCATGTATAAGAAAAATGTAGATATTACAAACTCTTAGGTTTGCTAACAAACTACAAGTGGCACATTGTGCGATGTAGATTTGTATTCAACAATTTCCTCTAAGGCTCTGGAATAAAGTAATTCGAAAAACGATAATAATAAATGATATAGTGTATTGTAAACAGTATTTTTTTTATACTAGAAGGTGGCAAACGAGCAAGCGGCCACCTAAATGACCGCTACCCATAGGCATTGCAACAAGCATTTGCGAGTTGCAGATGCGTTGCATACCTTTAATAGACAGAGAGGGGAGAGGTAGAAAAATGAACATTACCCTCTCCTATCTATCCCCTTCCCCGTCAGATCCTTCTTCCCTTTCCATCCTTTCCTTATTAGAAAAGGGTGGGAAAGGAAAGAGGACTAAAATTAGGCCTTAGGACTAAAATTAGGTATGTAGGTACAATCGAGTTCCTTGGCGGTATTCCACTTACAGAAAAATTGTCTTGTTCCTTGCGATAAGCTGAACTCCATCTCGTTACAAATAATCAATTAGGATGTTATCGATGTTAGGATGAAATAAAATAAAATCTGTGGCGTACCTGCACTGTATCCTGACCATTGTTATCACCGCTGTTTTTGTTTTCCGTTCTGGACGTTTTACGACCTCTGCCATTCAGACGGAATCATTATTTCTAAATACTCTAGTGTTGTAACATTGACCGACCTTTTTTCGTCCTAACAAATTTAAAAGTGTCATCCCATTGGTTATTGTTTTTTCGTTAACGTTTCAAAGCGTATGAAAGGTTTAAACGATTGTCTCTTTTAAAGTGGAATACCGCCAAGGAACCCGACTGTACATTGGATAAATAATATGTAAATATAAAGATAAATTGTTGTAATAGCTAATTGCGTTATGGAATAAATTAGTCCACCCGCTAACCCCGCATTTTATTGACGTTACAGTAAAAATCACTTTTAATATCAGCTGTTAAAAAAACGTTACTAAGAGCGGATACCGCTTGTAGATTGGTAGAATAGTGCTTAATGTGTTGGGACGGATTACAAAAGAAATTGTTTAGATTGATAGCAGACATCTTCTACAAGAAACATTTTACTAAGTGATAAACAGATAGTGAATTGCATGTAGCTTCAAGTACCGTATTAAAAATAATAAGTACGTTATTAAAAATAACTCTCTAACACCAGTTTTCCAAAAGGTCTATCAATTTAATTACGATTAATCTCTAGTTAGTTGTTGTTTAACATAATTTAGGTTGCTAGAACGACTGTCTGCAATTAATCTGATACCGATTTCACGTAGCAATCAAATTGACAGGTGTATTAGTTACATAACATTTTGACAAATTAGAAACCGGGCATTACGTTCTCTTAACTCTATTTATTGCTGTTTTCCCTAAATGTTTAAAATAATGTGGATATATTTTTAACCAATACAAAAATGCAAGATTCGCTTTTTTTTGTTACCTCAAAACTTTATGAATTTATGAATCGATTAAAAATTTTTAGAAAGTCCTATTTAATTTTAAATGTCATTGAAACTTGGGTTCCGAAGATATAAAAAAGAAGATACACTGAAAATGGTCATATTGATAAGTTTAATACAAGCCCTGTTTAGATTTAATGGATAGGTAATGAGACGTAGCGTCAAAACATTATGAATTTGAAATCGTTTTTTTTTATTTCGAGTTTTTTTAATTTAATTTTCGTGTATCTTGGCGGGTGTTAATATTAAAGTACGTCGAATATCGAATAAGTAATCCATTTGTTTGTTTTATTACATATTGTAACGGATATCTGTTAAAACATTGTATGCTTAGAGTTGGCCTTGGCTAGGAATAAACAAAGGTTAGCAGTACGGAAGTCATATGTGATAGATACTGGGACAAGCAATCATCAATTTAGCAGGGATTAGTTTAATAGTGGATTAGTCTTGTTGCTGTTAAGCTCATATTTACAGGGTTGTCGATTATCGAACGTCGCAAAACTATTTCATAAAACGTCAACAGCATTTTTATTTAATACAAAAGAAAATAACATTTAGGTTTCTGTTATAAAGTAGATAATCGTTTCACATGTTTTGCAATACGTATTCGATTAATTTTTTATTTTATTTTATAAAAGAATACATTACATTTTATTTATTTTCAAACCTCGTCAAACCTCTGTAAGTTAGTAACTTACAGAAGTTTGACGAGTATGTTACTTGACAATAATAATTACAATTAATTGTATACCGTTGAGCAAACATTATATGTAAGTATCCACATTTTTGACGATAAAAATAAAGTACAATATAAAGATCTTAATTTACATACACAAAAATAGATAGATAAAGTTTAATAGGAAGAGCATCGATGTGTTCAATGTATCTATATTTCATTGATTCCCCTTGCCCATTTTCCCACGTTTAATTTGAGTCGGCACTACGCGTTTCTCTCTTCCACGCAATTCTATCAGTCGTCATCTCAGTAATCACTCCTTTCTTGCCCATGTTATCTTTCACGCAGTCCATCCATCTTTTCTCCGGTCTACCCCTACCAACAAACTCCTTCACATTCATGTCTAATACTCTTCTTGTCTCCGTTTCACAAAGAGAGTGGCATGTACGCCATTCTCCGCTTCTCATAACATGCCTGTATCATGCTCCTTAACATTATCATATACATTTTTAGACACACACACACACACATATATATATATATATATATATATAT
>DWLR01004448.1:0-12069 GCA_018246295.1 Papilio alexanor hazarajatica | reverse complement strand
TGAATTTATAAATTTGAATTTGGAATTCTTAACCAAAGAGGAGATACTTCAGATCAAAGTGGTCAGTACGACAAAACTCTAATTTCAAATGTAAGGACCTATATATCTCAAAACTCCTAAAAATAAACAAATGTATTTTTAATCTATATAAAGCAGAAATAACAAAGCCAGTCTAAGGCATATTGAACTCAAGGCTTTACTACAAATACTACACTAAATTTAAATAGATTTGACCATTAAATATTTTATCAACGCCGATACATTTTCTAAACTGAACATTTTGTTACTGTTTTGATACTTTCATGTATTTATACCACAATCAACCTTAACGTAACGGAATAAGACATTTTTTTCCTTCTACTATATACTACAGGTAAGCAATAGATGAAATGCATTATCTTATTGAGTAATATATCTTAAGCAACAGCGAAATTGTTAACGTTTGTTGCAACTAAATGTATCGGAAAATAAACATTTGTACATTACTGTACAACCCGAAGAGAAAAACTTTTTTTTGGTTTTAAGTGAGAAACCAAAGCAAAAAATAAATATATCTTAACAATAAAACTGCAATAAAGGGAATAAAAACATACAACTTCTTATATTCACCACAGATATTTAAAATTAAATTTTTAAATATCTGTGGTGTTGTTTAAATCAAGCTTTAAAAAAGATACAAACTGCAAAAAAATACGCAGTATAAAGGATAATGGGAAAAGGTGTCCCCATCATCAAACAGATTTGAAATATCATTTGAAGTATCTAGTACAGGGGTCAGCAACCTGCGGTTCGTGAGACACATGCGGCTCTTCGGATGTTAAGCAACGGCTCTTTAGTTCTGTACGCAAATATTATTTGATTAAAAAAAAACATTTAAAAATCGTTTTCAATCGCGTAACGAGGATTAAGCACCATTTCTGTCTTTACCTATTTTTGATAGATATTTTTCTTATGAATAAATAGATCGTTTTTTTTTACCTAAAAACTTTATTTATAGACGTACTATTTACTTATTGTTGTCAAAAAAAAATTGTGGCTCTTTAAAAACTTCGAATTTTTGGACTATTCCGACTCAAAAGGTTGCTGACCCCTGGTCTAGTAGCATAGGTATTTTTTACTATGGCGACGTATTCTAAATAGGAACTTGAGGCTTAGGTTTTATAATATATTGTTACTAATGAGTTAACAAGTATATTAACTAACTCAAACATTGTTATTTTTACTCAATGATTTTCAGTTTGGGAACCAAGTATTTTTTATACATAATCATCATTTATTTACGTGAAATATACTTTTTTGTTTGGTGGAAAATATGATTTTTGCTTAAAAATATATAAACTAATTATTATAAACAACCTCAATAGTTTTTGCTTGTTTAGCTTTAGACTTTTTCGTGTCCCAATGAACAAATTGACACGTATCCCATGACTGTTGAAGGGTTCTTATTAGAACGCAAACTTTACTGCAATGCAAGGAAACCGCAGATGTTATAATTAATTAACATAATATTAGTGTTCCAACATTATTGTATTAACAAGCACCCAGGAATTGTACGAAAGGTTTTATTCTACAACACTGAATCCAGTACTACAAGAACTGTTAATAAATACATCGTATTAATATTTAATGTAGTATACTATACACTCCATACTTAACAGCGATTAAACCGCACGTTATCAAAGAGCTTCACTATCTTGCCTAATTTACCAGATTCGCTTGAAGTCTGTCCCCTTTTAACATAATAAAGCGGAGAGAGACGAATAATCATAGCGTAACGTTTACAGGTATGCTTTAGTTAAAGTGCAATTCCATTGAATGTTAGACGTATTTTATTTTAAATATTAATTAATAAAATAAATATGAATGTAATATAATAAACATTAATTTTATTAAACGAATACTCTTACGGTTTTTTACTAATAGGCTTAATAGGATAGCTACGGTATTTTAAGGTTTGGCTGAAATTGGCTGAAATATGGCATTTTAAAACACCCAAGCACAGCTCTCGCGTTAAGAAGGTGTTCGTCGCTCCTTTTTATAAAACACAATTTATTGGAATAACTTTGACTGTAACTAACTCTCACAACGATATTATTATACGAATCATTTAGGACGAATTCAAAAACATATTAGATAAGAGAAATACTTCTTTACAATCCTTTTATCCTATCAATTCCATTTTGTTTTAGGGGAATTTAGTGTTTGTTTGTTTTTTCAATTTTTCCTTTTTTTTAGTTTTTGGCTAGTAAATATATTAAATAGGACAAATTAATACAACTCGAAGTCTGTATGTGTATATAACATTTTTTTAATAACTGTATTATATGATAGTTTTCTGAATAAATAAAAAATACAAATCATTAAATTCCCCCTTAATTTGAGACGTGTAAAATTGATGAGCAACTGCGAGGTAGCCGGTGCGCGTGTGTTATGTTTAATTAAATGTAAATTTACAACCATTACCGTCGTCACGGCTGCACGGAGACTTTGATCGTGGTGACACGCGGCCCGCGCGTCTAATGGTGGCTATTTAGGTAGCCTTTACAGTGAAGTGTCAACAAAAACAAGTTCTTACCAACGCATTATCCTAATGAGATGGTGAATGCCAGATTTTTGGTTCGTCAAGTCTACGAATACTATTATCTAATTCTTATTACATACATAGAAATTTTTGTGGGCAAAAATGGTTTGTGAAAGCTAGCAGGCAATATGAACGCAGGTGCTTCGTGACTGAAGGGTTTTAAGAACACCGATTCATGCAGTTTCAAGCCATTGAAGCTAAAAATATTAATATACAAGCAACAGCATTCGTTCAGATGCGAAGTATCCAGCATCAGAATTGGGGAAAGGGAGTAGAAATAGTATTGGGTGCAAAGGTGTTATAGTTTTTCACAAAAATCTCAAACACAGGACACTGACATTGTTATTCTCTATATACAAAGAATGTTGTACGTATCATGATATACAAATTAAAAAATAAAACATCATGTTTATTTGTGAAATTTGGCTCAATTACATTCTTATTTGTGCGACTTCAATCCACACAGCAATTTGTTTCGAAAAAATTATGCGCATTAAATGACACAGATAAAGTTATCTGGAAAGTTTACATTTACTTCGTACGACAAATTTTTGCAGCCGACTTGTTTTATACGTAGCGACTGCGCAATAAATATTTCCAAAATCATATATTTTATAATTGTTCAGTGCGCAGCAGTATTAATAAAATAGCCTCGTATTCGAAAACATACCGCGTCGCTTATTTCTGTCTGACATATGACAATAATCGCAAACGATATCGCCGGTCGGATAGTTTGAATCACGTTTTTTATATTTTGCGAGAGCATTTATCGCTCTTTAATGTACTAGACGACAAGGCGTATTGTTATACAGCCAACCGTCACGCGTCATAACCTCTCAAAATGTTCGCTTTTATCTTTATTTTTTAAACGGACATCCGTCAAAGAGTAACGACTAGCGAAGACGGCGCATAAAGACACGAAACACTTCGGTCTTTATACGAAAACACTTAAAGCATATATTGCTTTAAATTTTGTTATAATTTAATCTTAAGCTCATGATTTCAGTCCTCGAAAGAATGAAGCGAACGGTGGAGAGATCAGAGAGAGGCGGGCAGCGCTTTTGAGAGCGCTGTCAAAGTCGACGCGGTGGAACAAGCCGGCGTCGACACGGTAGCGACACATATAACTCATACCATTTGTCACTTTTAATTGCCACTTGTTGGCTGTCGAAAACGTCCGAACAGAAGCGATATATTCAGTTTATTGTGAAATAAACGCGGTAAGGTGTCCCCTCTTGACGAGACGCCGGGCCATTCGGAATTGAGACATTAGAAGGAGCAGAAATGTTGTTATTTCGTTCAAAGGACTTATTTATACGTCGTCGCTGATAGCGGCTTTGATGTCTACTTGTCGGAGATTGTGAACACGTCGGTGTAGACTATAAAACATGTGACGTCCGTCTATTTAGATGTTATTAAACAATTTCAAGTCCTTTTTATAAAAATTTAGTCGCCAGTGGGCGGATCTGTATAGAAAACATATTCCATTATCAAATAAAGTATGTTTTTTTAATCGGTAATGCAAAAGAAAGATATACTTTTACTACAAAATTAAATAAATAGTTATTTTCACATGCGGCCAATATCCAGTAAACTTCTAAGTCCTGGATATATGGAGCGACTCGATTCCACGTTATAGTAAAAACTTACAGTTGTATGACATTTTAAATCACTATAAAACATTTCGAATATGTTGAAATGTGCTTACCACCGATCACTTTTAGGATATACAAAATCATTGTAGCTTATAATATGAATCGCTGTATGTATACTCTTCTTACCTAAAAAGACATAGAAGCTTTTATTATGATACGCTATGACAAATAGACAGAATTTAAACAGAACTTAATGTAAATATCCTTGAAAATAATTTCTTAAAATGTGGTCTGTATTTAAAAATGATTCGGTAATTAAAAATAAAATGGACGTTCATGAGCAATATAAACATATTTAGTTTATATAGTAGCTGACTCGATCATTAGTAACTGAAGCCAAACAAAATGCGAATCTAATGAGGGCATCTCCACCACAATAATAGCCCCGTTTATAACGCAATAAACTAAATATATACGCGGCGACGCGCGACGCGTTTCCGAACGGGCGCGGTTTGACATACAATTAAAAATGACAGATGACGCGTCGCCATCTTGTTTTCGCGCGCTCAAAAGACGCCGGCGGGAACACGGGCCTGAAAAAACCGGTTGACACATTTTAAGCTAGTTAGCTTGATGGATTCGGGCGATCGTCGCGACACATCAATCAAGAAGTTTTATGGACGCGTTTGTTCAATGATGACATTTCTTTTAGTCGCAGATTGAGGTCAGTTTAAGGTGATACGTTTTGTGTTGATTTTTATCTACATCTGAACATCTCTCTAGTACTACTAACATCTAGTTGGTGCTTTATTGTAAACCGAAAAATAGTAACAATATCGGTAAAAATCGATTTTTGTTATTGTTATTAGAGTTATTGGTCCCTAAAAGTTTTATTTTCTAAACAATAATACATAAAATTATGTATCAAAAAAATAGGAAACCCTGTAACATATCCGGCGTATTTTAAATGAATCGATTTAATAAATAAGCAAAATTTATTTTGCTTATTTATTAAATCTTTAATTTAGACCAATAGGTGCGCTAAGAAACGTCTATAATTTAATAAATCTCAAACTCCACTGCGTATCCATTCCGAGCCGAGCAAATTTACAAGGCACATTAACGTATTAGATCACGCCTGTTCCTGATACTAAAATCTGTCCCTATGTCACGCTGCTAAACTTCGTAGCAGACAGTTAGCTCTCAGAGCTATTCTTATATTATTTGCAAAAGAAAAACAGATATGAGCGATGATGCAGTGCATGTATAATTTAATGCAGAAGCGCAAATGGTTTAGCTATTAGAATCGTGACAAATGGAAATGCCTAATCTCAGCTAACTCATCACATATATACAAATTAGCCCATTTAACCGAGACGACTTTTCAAATCAAAATATAGACTAGTCCAAAATCCTAAACTCAGGGCGAAAGCCCCGGGGCCTCCATAAAAGAGGGGCCCCCACAATAGAGACTTCGGAAAAAATGTTGTAAATTCCGTCTAGTAAACACTAGTAAACAACTTTCCTTTTGATATTTTCGCTGTTTTCCCTTTACCTTTGCCTTCGTACAAATATGATTATATATTGTTCTTAAATATTCCGTTCGTTAACGCTAACATTTAATTTTAGATCATTCTTGTTCCCGATTATATTTTTGTATGTTTGTTGAATACTAAAAGAATCTACTTGGTTTCACAATAAATTATTGATTGAAAAACTCGACTGAAAAAAATTGTTCGCATTTTATTTGGAAAATAATTTGGGGCCAGGGGGCCTCCACTCCTTTGTTGCCCCGAGGACTCCAGACCTTTAAATCCGGCCCTGGTGAGCACGGCCATAAGTGTTTATTAATTAATTAATTAATTATTTTAAAAGAATAACAGAATGAGATGTTCAAGGACTAAATGACTAACATCTCCCTATAACAAAAGGGTGCTAGGTCTCGTTGCATACTGCTTTTCGCCATATCTTCGAGTTTTTTGTGACTAACTTGCCACAAGTTCCCTTGTGGTAGCATCTACAGTTGGAACATACTTAAAATGGTAAAACGCAGATTACGCTTAGCCTAAACCTTGGGTCATTTAAATGGAACAATTAGGTTCAAGTCTGAACGTCTTTTGTTTTTCCCAAAGAATATTAATACCGTAATGTAATTAAAAGAACAGCGCCATCTAGTATTGCTCATACTGCTTGATAATTTCTCCCTTCCACTATCCATTCCATAGTCATATGACGGATTCAGGTTCGGAAAGGTAACACAATGAAAACAATTATTAACTGTAAACTATTTTAATGTCAACGTCAAGTTTACAAAGTAAAATCATCTCCGGCCAATCGTATTTACAGCATTGAGCATCAATGTATTAAATAATAACCTATTATATAAACGGACATGGCGGGAATACGGGCTTTTATATATGACCCAGTTACTCAGTTCGAAACTCACGAAGAAAATATATAGCTGCAAAAGTAACAGTAAGTTTTATATAGCTTATACAATTTCAATTTTTAATTAAAAAGTTAATACTAGTCATAGAATTTTATAGTTATCTCCATTGTCGAGGTCAGATAACGTTAATAGATTTGAGTTAAAATGTATTTGGAACGCAATTTAACACAAATTGCCTACATTAATGATTAAATGTAGGTCTTTAACGTCAAACTCGGAGTAAAGTTCATATTCGAACTTTTTCGTGAGAAATTCTGATTTTTAAAAGCGAATGCAGACATTTAATTGATATACTACAGTCCAAAATCGATTTTAAAATTCTGAATCACACCACGACAGTGAAACATGTCCATATTTTTGATGTTTTTTTATTAGTCTTTTACCACTGACTAATCAAGTAAATACTAATTCATCGTCTCAAGTTTAAAAAGTTTTATGAAATAAAAATATCATCTGTAGTTTCGCAATGGTAGTAATTATTAAATGTAAACTCATATAGGTTGTTTTATCTTTTTGGTTTATATCTTATTTTTATTATATCAGGTATTCTCACAATATCCGTTGTCATATTGTTTATAATAAGTTATTTTACAATATTCAACAATATGTACTTATAATTTACAAATAGTGAGCATAGGCAGGTGTTTATTTATTGAGAAATAAAATAAAAATAAAGTGTATGCCTTAAGCACTTTTCTTAATGCATGTACGTTTCTACTGTTATTAAAGTAAAATATATTTTAAATAAACGTAATGTAACCTGTAAACTATTCGAAGTTATAACATTTAAGCCTATACAGTCACGAACATTGGTTATTGATTTACCAAATCGAAAGTAATATACGGAAGGACTTAAACATACCCTAGAAAATAATATGTTGGCAGTATTTTTTTTTTATTTCAATATTTAAAGCACAGATACTAACTACTCATGATTAAGTCAATATAGTTATTTCAAAAATGTTTAAAAATAATACTACACAAATGTAAAAGAAATGCTTTTAGTACACATCTATACATAACTGGCCATGTTAGCTTACAGCAAATTTTACTAATGTTTTAATGTTATGTAGACAATAATAAAAATAATGAATAATGTTAATTATGTATTTATTTGTTTCATATATTTACACCCAACCAGATGAAAACAAAATTTTCACAAACATAAAATAATAAATAAAATGTTTATAAGATTTATTTTACAATTATTATAATATTTACAAAACTTTTTACAATTTTTATTTACATAATGATTTAATTTGACAGGCGATCACCCGTGAGGATAATTGCCATTTATTACAATTCAATTTAACAATTCTTTCTATAAATGTCATTGCGTCTCTGATACAATAAGCCTTTCCTGGCCAAAAGCCCTTATTAACATTTTTTTTACATCTTATAATGTTTTAAGTCACTGATTATATTAAATTAAATTAAAAGTCAGATAAAGAGGTCGTCGTAAGTATTACTTTACACGAAAATTAAAATTTACAAAAACTTGAACATGTAGTCGCACTTATAAATATCCAGTATATACTAGACAATACAGAAAAAATATTAATTTACATTGGTAAAAAATTGTATTTAAAAATTAACACAAAATATGTGAATTGCATTAATTTTGATTTCCATACAATTCAATTACAAAATCCGTTTTCACTAAAAAAGATGTTTTTATGTTCTCTGTTAAGTTAATACTTTTGTTATCAAGACTATATTATACATAATTAACGCTTACTGATGTAAGTATTCATGCGATATCTACAGGAAGTGAAGACGAACATTAATTTGTACGTATTTACAAAAAATAAAAAGAATACATTTGTATGTAGCTCCTGCTATATTAAAAATAACAAACCTTATCGTATTTGTATCACAATTGATTCATACTATCATCTATCAAATTATAAATTGCACTATTAGTAGTCCTTACATACTTTTCGATTCGCACCTCACTAATTCGATAGTCCGCAACTGTTTTCGTTATCTTTTTCTACCCTAGCGTCTCCAGGGCGTGCCCACAATCACGTATGGGAGTGACCCAGACTTCCATGGGTGTGGTGATGGTTAGCGGATAGGTGGTGGAAGTACGGCGCATAGGGCCCCGGCCCTGTAAACGGGTAAGGGACCCCATGGGAATACAGAAGGCCTCCAGGGTATGGCCCGGACGGGAAGCCTCCCGCGGGCGGCGGCGGCACCGTAGGACTGTTCACGTCCATCCCCGGATTCTGCTTTTTCCATTTAGTTCGACGGTTTTGGAACCAGATTTTGACCTGGGGAAAAATATTTAAGTGTTGAAATTATCTAATTTATAATTGAGGGTAGATAGAGAAAGCAGTCAATTTTCGATTTCCGTCCAACTTATAAGGAGTCCAAATGTGTCACGGGTCATTCTCACAACTCACCTATAACTTTGCTAACTCGAACAAGTTCGATTCCTATAAAGGCTAAAAATAATAATATTGAAAAAATTGTTATGTACAGTCGAGTTCCTTCGCGGTATTCCACGTACAGAAAAATTGCCTTGCTACTTGCGATAAGCTAAACTTCGCCTCCTTCTTACAAATAACCAATTAGGGTGCTATCGATGTTTTGTCAAAATAAAGTAAAATCTGTGATGAACCTGCACTGCTCCTCTGACTATTGTTTTCCGCTCGGGAAGTTTTACGATCTCTGTCATTCAGACGAAATCATTATTTGCGGATACTCTATTGTTACAACATTAACCGACCTTTTTGCGTCCTATTGGTTATTGTTTCTCCGTCAACATCTCAAGGCGTACGAAACGTTCAAACAATTGTCTCTTTTTAAATGGGATACCGCCAAGGAACTTGACTCTACAACGTACAGTCGAGTTTTATAACTAACTAACTAACTAACTAACTAACTAACTAACTAACTATAACAATAACAATAGTACTGACTATAACAATAGTCAGAGGTCAAAATAAAGTAAATTGTTGTTTCAAAACATCGATAGCCCCCTTTTTGGTCATTTGTAAGAAGGAGGCGGAGTTTAGCTTGTCGCAAGGAACAAGGAAATTTTTCTGTAAGTGGAATACCGCCAAGGAACTCGACTGTACATATTCTGCTGCTGATAAATTAAGACGTTTTTATATCTATACTGTATCACACCATTACTATAAATTTAAGTTGATTTTATAGATTTTTATACAAAAAATGTTTGTAATTCATAGATATAGACAGTATCTATGGTTTATAGCAGGACAACGTCCATCTATTTACAAAAATATAATAAAATACCAACCTGCGTCTCTGTCAAACTCAAGCTTAGAGCAAGATTAAGCCGCTCGCACACGGAGAGATATCTGGTCGTCTTGAACTTATTCTCCAAGGAGACCAGCTGCTCGTATGTGAATGCCGTCCTCGCTCTACGTGGCTTTGTCCCCCCCTTAGAGTCCCTAGAAGATCCTCCCTTGCCCCTCTTGGAACTGGAACTGACTGGACTCTTCGGATCGCCGTTCTCATCGAGATCCGACTGTGTGAGAATATCATCGTCCATGTTTGACGTCTGGTCGTCCGTTTCAACATCGTCAGCTTCGATGTCCGAATTTTGTAAGTGATCTTTTACTGTAACAAAGGGATAAAATTAAAATTTATAGAATAATTTATTTTACTCTTGATCGTTGTTTTGTTGGTCGTTGGAAGGAAGAAAACTTTAACATGTAGAGGAATATATAGGTTAATTATCGGGTTAATTATTGAAGTTGTTGTACCCCTTTCTAGCTTCGAGTAAATATCTTGTATGCAAGTCACATTGTTGATGATCAGTTTTTTTTTTTGATAAATAATATCCGACGTAACTATTTTAGTTTCAGCTAAAACCGTCAAATCCTAATGATATTTTATCATGTAGCTTTATCCGAGATTCGAATTCGGATTCGAAACCGAATAACCCAAACACCAGGCCATAGATATCATAGTTAGCAATATATTTTCGTAACTTGTTATAGGAAGCTCACCGTTCCACAGCCATAAATCCCTCGATAACGAACCAATTTAACTATTTATTTCCAATAATTCAGAGAAACAGTTTAGTGAATATTCTAATGGACCTGGATAGTCGGAACGTTTGCGTAAACTTCAAAATTATCTTCTAATGTACCCCTTGTCAAGATTACGCGAGCAACCAATGCTTATAGTCCCATAAACTTATCAAACTAATGACTACGGACAATATTATTTTAACAACTCCCGATTTAAACAAGAAAAGAGCGTTGAATACAAATAAACTTGATATAAATTAAACATTTTATAATTTCCTCGTGACCATTATTCTGATATTTTCATGTTCTCAGATGATATAATAGACGTATCCGCTTCCTTCGTTCGATGCTAGTGTCGCCAGTGCGAAATAGTTTGGAAGCCCCGCTATTCATTTTTAATACGGCAACATCGGCGCCGAACGTCCGGAAACATTAAAATATAATTTATGATTATTTCGCGCTTAGTAAAATTTGTATAATACATATCCTAATGGTGGACAGGACGTATAAATATTGTCTGAATAGGTGTTGTGTTTAGCAGCCATTACGAGCTCGGTAAGCGCAAAACGGCGGTAAAATCACCATTAATAAGTGTCAAATCGATATCAAAGCGGTTATGTTGTCATAACATTTAGAAGTCGCCGTATAAACATCAAGGAAAGAAATTTGCCATTAATTAATAATAATTTATCAGCATCATTCATAAGAGTAAATTTACAATCTCTTTTAAGTCCAAATGGTATTAAAATTTATTTGTTTTATTGATATTTTTTAATCGTTTGATCCGCCATTTTGCAAAGCAATAATCGGTACGTCTATTTTAAAACTAAAACACGTTTATAATAAACTAATATAAGTTCAAAATAAAATTCTACATAAATGTTTACGGGTAATTTAATTTTAGACATAGATATGTTTGCGAATCAAAGTATCAATTTTGAAATGTCAAAAATTATAAATCTACTAAGTGTAGTTTTTCGATAAATCAAATCAAAATTTAAAACAGCTGTCGTTTTTTGTGAAACACAGGATTTATGTACACTCTAAGATAAAAAGCTTATTAAAATCATCAATACTTTACTGTATATTAATATTGTATAGTATATTAATATTGATTCACACTTTTTAAGATCTGTACAATGAAAATGATGGTATATTAAAAAACAGAGTCCAGACCGTTGTGTGAAGCCATTACGGACACTTTACATGTCTAATCTACGTACATAAATGTTAGTTGGCTACGAAATATTTGATTTCGTATGGTGAAAAAGAATCATTAGAATTGTGAAACACTAATTAGTATGCTTCGGTGGTTCGGCCACGTAGAAAGGATGAATGGAGAGAGATTAACAACACAAACAGATGTTGCAAAAGTGAGTGGCAGAGTTGGTAAGGGCCGACCCAGTAAAACTTATATCGATCAAATCAATGACACCC
>DWLR01004447.1:0-12073 GCA_018246295.1 Papilio alexanor hazarajatica | reverse complement strand
ACAAAATATCAGCAGACCACATTCGTGCAGCGTGTGAAGCCTTCTCGGACAGACTCGATGCTGTTATCCGCGCTAAATGTGGCCACATCGAACAATAACTTTTTATTTTTAATTTTAAATGTTTTTTTTTCTATATATTGAAGTTTATAAATAAAAAGAAACAAAATTGTTAAAATTACAGCATTTTGAATTGGTAACACTTCGAGTGCTAGAACTTGTAGAAGATCAGATTTGTTTACAACATTAAATAAATAAATAAACATTTTATTGCCAAAAAAAAATACATTACATCACGTCATTCAAAAATTCTTAGACGTTTTAGGTAGAATTGATTTGGAAAGTGTCTACAATATAAAACCTTTGTAACAGTTCACTCACTTCTAATTTTTAACGTTTTTCTGGCAAATTCTTACCTCCCACAAAGTTCTTGTGCAGAAATTGTCGCCAATTATGTTTGCTAATTGAAAATTAGACCAAATCCATTCATTTATTCATTCATCTGCCCTGCTCCTATTTTAAATAGGGTCGACTTAACACATTACCTTGGATAAAATGAGGTGCATTATTGTAATATTTTATATATAATTATAGATAAATTATTTTAAAGTCAATTTTCATCAGAATCCAAGAAATTAGTAAGTAACTTCTGCGTAAAAGTATAAGAAACATTCATCCATTACATCTGTCCTCACAAACTTTTACATTTATGAGTAAGATTTTAATTTATGTTTATAATTGTTTCGAAATGTGAAATATATAGCTTAGAAATATGAATTATACTAACGTTGGTATAAATCATGCATTGTACAAGAACTTCTGTATAATCTTCTCAATAATTGCATTATACATGCAATATTTGCATACTTTTTATTAAATTTTTTATGGATGACATGAATCTGCATTTATTGTATATAAATTAAAGCTTACGAAGATACCTGCGAACAACTTATTAGACGTAACAGACCACCAGTAATAAGCCAAAAAAACAAGAGTAATGAGAAATAAATAAATTATTTGATGGTGATTTGATGGATTCGAGTCAGTATCCAAATTTTCGAACAAACTACCTAATCGCTTAAATATCGGGAATTTAAAAATGATACTATGACAAAATAAAAACAATATTATTTAATTAAAACTATTAGTTTTCATTACAAGATTATTTTTGTCATTTCTAATAAATTAATTAGATCTTAAGAAACATATTACGCAAACTTCACATCAATTAGCAAGTGTTAATCGTAAAAAGTTTGTGTTTATTTTGACTATATATTTTTGCCTATACTTAATCGGGTTATAAGTTCTGTAAAAACCTTATTATTTTAATTTCTCAAATACTGGCCAGATATAATTCGATTAATTTTTATTTATTTTCAAATATGAAGTGCTCGAAGGAAGAAGATAGAATCGCGGTCATAGCGTTTCCACTTCTGTGGTTACGCGCCAACAGAGATTTTCAATATTCTGCAAAAAATTGAAAGTAACATTACGGTTTGTTTATCGCACTATCAAACGATGCATTGAAAATACAATCTTCGAAGATTTTAAGAGAACCGGCCGACCTCGCACAGTTAGGACACCAGCGATCATTAAACTGCTTTAATCACTTCACTTCACTGCTGAAGGCGCGAATCGTAAATAATAAATCTTAGCTCTTCAGAAGCGGCTAATCAGAACCACGGAAAAAAGAGACCGAGAAGAGAGAGAGAGAGCTCATCGTAATACTGGACATTTTTTGAACGAACGTATGAAAAAAATTAGGCTGGAAAGATCCCGCGCTTTGTTACGGCAATTTGTTTTCGGATAATACGGAAATTTTGTTTTTGGATGGAAAAATTTTAACATCGAAGAAAGCTATAATAAAAAAAATATAAAGTGTATGCCCACAGCAGTGAATAAGCAAGCGCGCTTATTACGAGGGTTTAACGAGGACATTATCCTTCGACTCTCATGGTTTGGCTTGGAGTTTCATATTCAGGCTTATCTGAGGTGGTTTTCTGTGAAAAAAGTGTGAAAACTAGTGCCATCTCAACAAGCATAGTGGAACCTCTTTCTCAAACAATATCCAAAAACATACATTGGATATTCTAACAGGACTCTGCACCAGCTCATAAGGCACGAAGCACGCAAAACTGGTTGACTGCTCGTGGAATTGACTTTTTCGGTCGTTAAGACTGGCCCTCTTTTCTAGTCCAGATTTATACCCACTTGACACAAGATATGGCAAAATTTGGAGGAGAGTGTCCTCTCGTTTTCAAGTAGTCGAAGGTCAATAAACCTCTTGGATTTTCTCTGAGCATCTCTAGTTAAAGCAGCGGCAGAAATAGATATGAATGTGGTGAGTGCTGCAATCGATGATTGGCAGCGTCGATTAAGGGCTTCCATTTAAAATGAGGGAGGGCATTTCGAATAATGTAAATAAAATTCTACGTTTAAGTACCTTTCAACCTACATTTAAATGCATAAGTCCAATCCTACATTTAAGTGCATCATTAATTAGCCCTGACTAGGTTTTTGTCCCTGGTTACCTGAAAAGCTTGTATAACGTAATTTCAGTTATGATATGAAAAAATACATTTAAGCTTATTTGATCAAATTATAGGAGGCGTTAAATGTAAATAGAAAAAAAAATATTTCATTTAAATCTCATCGGAGTAAGCAGAATAATCATTATTCGATTTTTGTCATGTCTATTAAAATTCTAATCTATTTTCACAGACTAGAAGCTAAATATTAATGTAGTTGCCGTATAATCTTTGTACATTACATATTTACATAAGTTTGAACTTAGGCTCTTTAGATTTTAGGAAAGGTAGATTTGTCGATTGTCTGGCTTTGAAATATCAGTATTTCTATAATGATAACGGTAGCATGCCACGATGATCTACATATGCAAGCACAAAAGAAAATATTTGTGTATTTTTACACATTAGACAAATAATTCCTAACGTTTGGGGAAAGAAACAACAGCTACTAAAATAAATAAATAGTAGATATTTTCCCACCGTGCCTAGCGTCGTCATCATCGTCAGTTTCCTTCTTGCAGGTCCTGACGGGTAGCGGCGATATGAGCCAGTTGCGCGGTCGCTTGGCTGGCGGCGCCTTGTCCTCGAGCGCGGTGATGTCCACCTCCTCGTCGGCGTCAGGTTCCCCGGGCTCCGGCGGAGGCGTCGGCGCCGCGCCCTCCAGCGACTTGCTGACGAAGTCCGCCAGCCGCTCCATCACCATTACTGCCCCGAGCACGCGTCACCGCGCGCCATCACTCGACGCGCTCTAAAGCTCACACCGCATCGAGGGCGGTCCTCACGCCTACACATAATTATAACAAACTCCCCACACTCGAGCATCATCTCTAAAATGTATCCAACTTAGGTTCAAAGTTAAGGTGACGGTGTACAAGGGCGGTTTCAGTCCCCGCCCAAGCGTCGCGCACGCGCCCGCCTAACGCGCGGCCCCGCGGCTGCCACTAACACCGCCGGCGGCGAATTACATACGCCTACATTATCGTTATATTACAAATGATTTTTAACAGTTTGCTGCAATGTTAGCTGCTTATATGAATTTAGAGACCAATTCATGTCGAAATGTTAGGACAAAAAATATGTGACAATTTGAATAACTAAGTAGCTAATTGGTTACATATGTTTTCAAGATTTTTTTTGGTGTGCATCTCTGTAATTTTTTTGATGCACATGACATTGCTTTGTGTGTCCTCTTATTTTTATATTTGTGAATAAATTTGTGCATAAACACTAATACCTATAGTCATGAATTGTGAAATGATAAGTTGTCCGTGAAGCTGACCTACATCGCTGATTTATATGACAAAGTTAAGTAATTAATTGTTGTTACATTAAAAACTATCAAAACAAGAATGAATTTAAAAGTTTTTCTCATTTTTATAATAATAATGAAATTTATTTAATATTATTAGTAACTAATTTTTCCGCGTCCACGGGAGGACTAAAAAGACTGAAATTGTAAAGCACACGAAACGGTTAGATGCAAGAGTATCTATCATAAGAGCTATGCATTATTATCATAAATTTATTTGTATAGCGCAATAAATATTAGTAATTTTATCTTGTCTTGAAATATTCACGATAAAATTTAGTCTACTTACCTTCACACCTTCGTAGGCGACGTAAAGCGAGTTAAAGTTTTAACACATTTTATTAGGTTAAGGTCTAAAACTAACTGTCGTTTTTATTGACCGCAATAAAAATATAATCACTGGTCCACTTATAATCTTCATGTTATGATTATATTGTAACCCTAAAGTTAAGGAACCTAAGGTTAAAAATTACTCCAAAATCTTCATTCTCTGAACGTTAGGCGGATGTGACGGTTTCCCGTTTGCCTCGATCCAAACATTTAAAATTCATATATCGAACAAATATAATTATATCGGTTATGCGTACTCTAATCTATTGTAGATCACCAATTCAGTCGATATAAATACATGTTAATGTAAAACCCTTCTCTATATTGCTGCTTGCTTTTTCGACTGAAATATGCATGCATGTAAATGTTATTTATAGAGTTTACAATAATCAAATTCAATTATGTATGTAGACTTTTATAATACATTTGTGATGTTTTATATTCTTACAAAATTCTTGTACAAAATTAAAACAAAATTAAAAAGTTCATACAATGGCAGCAGTAACACCGAAGCCGAGTCTAAATTTGTCATTAGGATGGTTTAGGAGTGCAGAAATAGCACAGGCGAGATTCGCCCGTCGGCCTCCTAAGGCCCGATGGAGGGTGGCTCCCACTAGACCATCAGAGTCCACAGACGCACGAACTGTCCAGTCTTCAGCCCGCCATTCATACGCTAGTGTAGCCACAGCCTTACGGATCGCGAAACCGACCTGAAACACAACGAAAAATGTTATTAATGGAAAACATTTTCATTACTGTAATCTTTTATTTTTGTTTTAATCATTGATTTCATATCACTGAAGTGACCAGAATTCTGAAAGATCGAAGCGTCACCATATTATATATTAAGATGGTAGAGCACACAAGGAGGTGACACAAGATCATGGATTTATAGATGTGATGTGAGTGATAACAGGGGCTTGCAAAATATGACTGTAATAATTATTCCCATAAATAGATAACACTAGTCTGGTAATTACTGCTGTGTGTAAATTTATCATTTTATTTTTGAGTCTGTTATAAGTCAAGGAGTGTAAATAGGCTTATAAGTCGGGGGTAAAGCCAATGCTTGTTGCGATTTATACCTGCTACACCTTCTTACAATAAAACAATTCGGCTGGCTGAACGCAAACAAGCTACGGACGAAGTCAAAATCCAAACAAGTACAAATTACAATTATGAAACAGAAACAAGACGGAGAGCTCGCGTTGTCGCTTGTATCGTCAACACATACAAAAATCATATTGTGTCGCTGCATATCTTTTCCCAACTACTTAAGTACGTACATAAGAATTATATTGCACAAACCTGAAGTATAAAGTTGTTTGACTGCAAGCAACATGCTGATGTTGATATTTAATTATATTTAACTACAAGAAACTACGCCTTCATTTCAAATATGGTAGACGACATACAAGATGTCTTGTCGATGTCTTCATTTATTATTCACTAACTGTTGCCCGCGACTTCGTCCGCGTGGAATTCAATAATGATGTTTCTATATGTAAACAAACATATACATATATGTGGGTAAAAAACGTTCCGCGGAAACCGTAAATTTTTCCAGTATAAAAGCCTAAGTGATGTTCCAGACTATAATCTATCTCTGTGCCAAATTTTGTTAGATCTGTTCAGATGGTGTGGAGTTACGTGGTGACAAACGTCCATCCAAACATTCGCATTTATAATATAATCATATTTTTTACCCTCCATAATTTTTTTTGTAATAAATACTATCCTATATACTTCCCAGTACCTTAATGAAAATATGTGTACAAAGTTTATGATGATCGGTTAAGTAGGTTTTACGAACACCCATCAAATTTTACTTAAATCGCCACATGAGACGGAATTTTTTTACCCAATATGTGACAGTAAAAAAGTAAACATTTTGAAAATCCTTATAACAGGTGTGAATATTAATTTTTAAATTTACCAAATCCTATTTTTTATTATTTTATGACATCTAGCGTCCTAACAAAGCAACATTGTGTACAACTGAATCGTCCAGCTTAAGTAGAACCATGATCAGCTAATTTGACAATATAGATCAAAGGTCAAGTTACATTGGCAATCTCAAAATATCTATTTTTAACTTTGTATCTCTATTATCTTTGAACCATCGTCATTTTATAGCATTTTTTTCTAAAGAAATGTTTTACGTAATACTTTAAATTGATATAACTTTTTTATTTATGCACCGATTTAGATAAAATAAAAACTTAATCTAATGATTGAAACTAATCACTACTACACATTGGTGAAAACCGCATCCAAATCGGTTAAGCCGTTTCTGAGATTAGTATTAGCTAGTTCTGTAGCATTGGTAAATACCCGTGTGATAGTTTTGCTAATTTATTTTCCATGTACAGACACCGATCAGTTACGATTTTATTATATGTATAGAAGATATAGATTGTTCTATGTGAGCAACAGAGCACAATGAAACGCGACACAACATGGCGATATACTGTGCAACACACAGCGATTATGTATACAACGAAATGGAATATACACATACTACGATTACTTGATATTTTTGCCTTGTGTCATGTCGCGTTATCGAATTAGCAGCTCATCTAGGACAATGGGTGAGAATCACCGAAAGCTCCGTTTTAACAGGTGTCCTGTCAGTGACCGTAAAAAACGAATATCAAATTACGCGAGCATCACGCCGCAATCAATACTTTGATTGTTTGGATTATTATCAAATAAGTAAATTTACACAATTTCTTTTATTTACTTAGTTACTAAAACCAACATACTTTTATTTCCTTGGGATGTTTTAGCGTTGTTTTTGATTATTATTTTTTTACCTTCTTATAAATTTCAAGGCATAGGCATTCTGACAGATTGAATTACCTCTAACATAGCTGCAGCAGTGAGGTGCGGGCGTAGAACGCGTGCGTAGCAGAGGTCGAGGCCGCGGCTGCCGAACGTGGCGCTGACGGAGTGCTGCTCGCTGGCCCAGCGCGCCGCTGCGGAAGTCGCACTCAGCTCGGTGGCGCGACCCCGACTCACCACCTCCGCTCCGAGCGACAGACGCTCCGTTATTGCCTGAAGGATTTTTAAGAATAAACGCTAAGGAACATGTGTTGTCTAATGGCACTGAAGTTGCTATATGACTTAACAACTGTCGCACGCTATAGATTTATAATCTGAATGAAAAATCGTATCTAAAAGTCGTGCATCAAGAAATATTTACATAAATGCGTACCGACTCAAAAATGGTTTGAAAATCTACTTTTGGTTTTTAGGGGAATCCCGAACTGCATGTATTAGCGGATTTCGCGGATTGGCGAGAAAAATCGTGAACTGGATCAAAAGTTGCCCGAACCTTTTAACTGTCAAGCTTTGACATAAGTAAGCTTATATAAATTATGCAACACCTTATTTTAAACCAAATACATCATTCATTCCCCTTATCCATTTTCCTATGTTTTAGTGGGGTCGGCACAACACTTTTACTCCTTTCACGCCCTTTAATCAGTCGTCATCTCTATAGTCACTCCTCACCCATGTCATCTTTCACACAGTCCATCCATCTTTTCTTAGGCCTACCCATACCAACATATCCCTCCAAATTCATATCTAATACTCTCCTTGCCACATGGCATTCTTCCCTAATTATAACGTGACCATACCACGCTTAGCTTTTGCTCCTTAATTTATCTACCACTAATATTACTTTCAGGCTTCCCCTAATATACTCGTTCCGTACCTTATCCATTCGTGTTACGGTACTCATCCATCTCAACATTCGCATTTCTACAGCATGCATTTTCTTTTTATCCATACCTTTAACCGCCTAACATTTCGATCCATGTAATACCACAGGTATTATATTATTATTATGGTGTTACGGGTTAAACCAAATACATAAATTCTCTTGAAAATCCCTTTCAACGGTGGAGTAAAAGCACTAAACTAAGCTTTGATAAATTTTATATATTTATTACATTTACTTTTCTTGGTGTAAATAAGAAGAAATAACTACAAAATATCCTTTAAAATTTCATCACATTCGCAAAAAGATGTTTTAAAATAACATTGCATACTAACCTGTAAATAGTGTATTGCAATAAATTCTCTATTCACAGCAATGACAGAAGCAGTGAAGCTGTTAAAATATACATCGACGATGCTTTCGAAGCTGTCGAACTTTCCGTTAGCTAATTGCGCAACAACGGTCGCTCGAGTAGCTTGCGTTGGACCCACACGAAATTCGCAACTCATTTGACCACCAGGTGCCGCTTCCATCACAAAGTACGGCAAACCAGTGGGTTTATTTTTGTCCAAGTATGATAAAAGGATCTTATAACCTCCAGGAGAAACCGAACTAAAGGACAAAGAGTGTCCAAATATCCAATTACTAGCGGAGCTCTGTTTGACTGAGAGGCAAGCTCCTTCGAAACACTGAGGTAATCGATATCGAGCGGCATTGTGTAAATGTCGAAGTAGCCCGGGATTAATAGCACCAGCGGACAAATAGCTGGAATTTTTTTCGGTTTCTCTGTTTTCTGTCCGTGAACCAGTGACGCCTGCTCCGGTCTTACCGCGATCACAGACGGTACTCGTTGAGCATTTCGGAGTATTGCAAGAGCAATCAGCTAAAGAGGAAGCATCGCCACCTCCGCGTCTTCCTGCGCCTTTTCGTGGAGAACAAGGATTGGAATTTGAACTTTTTGCGTAAAGCGTTTGAAAAAGGACTAATTTAAAAAGATTTGATAGTGATGATGGCTTATTGTCCATTATTAAATAAAATTTATAAAATAAATATATCATACAAAAGCTTATTAAAAGTGTTACTATGGTTATGTCGTAAATGGCATAAAGGACAAGGCTTCACATTTCTTCAAAAAAAGAATTTTTCATAGATAGTGAAACACACATTCTATGTCTGTTTCATGTTGGTCGACGCGTGGTATAGTTCTGATAAATTTATTAGTAATATCTTTTCCAAGATGTAATCGTTATTTGTTCGAACAGGTTCGAAACATTCAATCCTATAACTTTAGTAAAATAACGGATCAAACCGAAATCCCTGATTTAACCCTTAGTTTCACTTTCTCTTTTGAGATTACACTCTTTGAGTTGAAGCAGTATTTTGCCAAACTTAGTGTACCTAGCAGTAGATGTTTTCAAGTTAAGAGGTGCCTTGTTAGTCACGTGGTATTGAAATTAATAGCATTCGCATATTTGGTATGTATATCTCTCTGCCCTTTTCCCACTTGCGTAGGGTCGGCACAGTATGTACTACTCTTCCATATATTCTGGACTCTATTGTAGTCCATACTGTTATGGACTATAGTAGAGTAGAGTGTAGAAGTACTCTACTACACTCTCCTAGTGTTGTTGGTTTTGATTATAGTTTTACAACCGATCGCCTGCTTGATGCCAACCCTTCTCGGGTATATACGTATATACATATTTAGGTACATTTGCAATATATTAATGGAATGTATAAAGTAAATAGACAGGATAAGGACAAAATTAGGTTAGATTAGGTTAGGTTAGTTAGTTAGAAAATTATAGAAACTCATTTTATATGAAGATTTAATTACTTATATATTTTCTTTCCACCTTAAAAATAAATTTGTCTTGAGTGATTAAAGGCGATATTAATTTAAATTCTACTCCAAAACGCTTTAATAAGTCAATATGATGCGCTGTAAATTTATCCAATATTTAATTACCTTAAAATTCTTAAATGTTGTGTATCTACCTTAAATTCTATTACATTTTTCTTTATATCTACATGAAAAAGCAAAATTTTGTTAAATTGTAATTTTCTAAACTTAACTATCAATTGTATTCTATGTCGAGTTAATAGTCATAGATTAGTCATAGGATGTATAGGTGTATTTTGTAAATAATGACAAAAGACAATAATTATTTTGACACATATTTCAATGACGAATATTTACGTCTTTTGTATTATACGTCACCGGAGAGCTGGTCAAGGGAACTTTTTTCTACTTTTTAATAACATTGTAAAGTTTCGCTAAAATCTATTAAATATAACGATGCCCACCAGAGGCGCAAAATTTTTTGAGATCTTTCGCAATTTGAAATCTGACGCCGTTCCCCGACCTCCGCGTCCTGAAGCTGAAGAAGTTTTCAGTGAAAATGATAACCGAAACAGCGATCAAAGATTTAGTACTAATGGGGAACATGAAGATATTGATGCCGATATAGGAAAAAAGAAAAAGAAGAAATCGGCATTCAACAACAATTTTTTTAAACCTAATAAAAAAAAGGAGGATAATTTTGGATCGCCTACAAAGGAGGACAAAGAACATAAACACAGTAACAACAACGTTAATGTTCAAGGTGTGTTCACAAGTTAATAGCTATTCGAATGTTGTATATAACATAAACATTTTTCAATAATATTAAATAATACTAATAATTTTACAATAAAATTAATAATATTAAATTGGTCCGTGGAGAAACATTGAAATCATAATGTTATTTTTACTGTCAACAGCCACTGGGAATGTAATCAATATAGTGAATTCTCGAGATGTACACTGGGGTAATGAAATTGTGTATTACATGGGTCCAACTAATGTTGAACCACAACAGCCCAAAGAAGATACTGAATACATTGAAAAGAGTAATATTATCATATTAATTATGGAAGCAACAATTCAGGTAAGCTATAACAATTTTATCTTTATTAAATGGCTATCTTTGTACTTCACTCTCTTAGGTTTTTCCTCCTCAATTGTGACAGAACATTTCTGAACGTTTATATTGTGACTAGAATTGAAAAAGTATGATTTAGTATATATATATATTAAAATAATGAATGTAGAAAAAATGATAACTTTATATTACAAAAGGATCATTGTTGATATGTGATGTTTTCAGCAAAATAGTGAAATACTAATGAATGGTGACATTATAAGTACTTATAACATGAGAATGTATACTTAGACACAGCAGTGTAAACAAAGTAGATAAATAAAATAGTTGGGGCCATTTTTCTGCAGCTCCATGAGTAGTGTGTTTTACTTGTGGGCAGGATATGGATTACTTCAGCCAGCTCAACTCACCGAAGAACCCCAGTGCTACCCCTTGATGTTGCTCGCGATTCAGGAGCAATGCCATTGAGCCAAGATACATAACCCTGTGTACAACAGACACTGGATGTTGCATAAAATTAAAATATTTTTCCGCCCAAACATTTTAGTTGTTTTTATGATTCCAGCCTAATCATGAATACATAGATTACATATCAAAGAACCTTGGTAAAAACTGGCACAATATTTTTATAGCACTTGGCTACAGCAAGAATAGAATTGAAACTTTTGAGATAGATGAGGCTGGTAAAGGCATATCAGAGGTATGTGTTAAAACATATTTTAATTATAAATAACTAAACATTGCCCATGTTGCACACATATTTTTTAGGATAAAAGGTACTAATTTTTAAAATTATTGAATTATAGAAAACTCTTATTTCAGTGAGTAACATCAGTATGTATGTTTATAATAAACAGTTTTATTGTTATGCCTATCTACCAAAGCAAAGGCTGGGGCAGGTTGCCACTATTTATATATGCCAATAATTAATTTAATAGTATATTAAATGAATATACCATTAAGCTGATATTTTCATGAAAAGGATATATTCTATGTTTATTATTTGGTTATTTACAAATATAGCTTTAGCAAAATAAAGCTTTTTATGTTTGTTGAGTGTAAGAAAGTGTACATACTATAGTCACAGCCAATGCAATTTATCACTTTCCTGAAACTGGTTTGTCATTTCATGGTTAATCAATTATGTTATCAAAAATTATTCTGTTAATGGATTTTGTATTTGGACCGTTTATTTTGAAAGTGGTGTAAGTCCATATTCTCTTGTTTCGAGAAAATTAGAGGTTAGCATATCTGTCAA
>DWLR01004446.1:0-12074 GCA_018246295.1 Papilio alexanor hazarajatica | reverse complement strand
TAAATATTGAGATCGTAAGTAGTGCTCTGTATATTTTAAGTGCAGTAAACGATATGAACGATTATGTTAGTTGAACATGATAAAAGGAGGGGAAGGACTTCAACTTCTGACAAGTATCCTGATAACACTCCCTTCAACGATGTCTATATTTAGTGAATAGTATGAAAGTAGTGTTATAGTCTGCACAGTGTTATAAAGTGACAGTATTGTGCTACGTCCAATAAAAGATACCAAAATGAATACCATTTATCACTTGCGATTGTTACCAACATCTCTTATTTTTTGTATGTACATCAGCAAACAGAATGTCCGGTTTAACTCAGTAACATATCTACATACATATATGTACTATGTTTGTTTATAGTAAATATTGAGATCGTAAGTAGTGCTCTGTATATTTTAAGTGCAGTAAACGATATGAACGATTATGTTAGTTGGTCTTAAGGTATTGTAAAAACAAGGTTGAAACAATATCGGTTTGTTCCGCTCATAATTACCCGTTAGCGTGACACAATCTTATATATTGATCCAGATATGAGACTTTTAGTATTGTAACGGGATTTTTATTGGTAACACTTAAACTAATTACTAACTACAATATTAAAATAAACTAGCTTGTGAAAAAATAATACGGAGTGATTCATATCGCGGAATAAAAATTGTTTTGCCTTTATGAGTTCTACATCGAAATGCATATTTTATGTTATTTTGAAGTTATACACATACAATGAAACATTGTTGATTTATTGGCCATATGCAGCTCGTGTTTTTGTGTGCGTGAGTGAAAGGACTGCATCTAAATTTCGTTTATTTAGGTACAGTATTTATGGAAGTAGTCACGTATCACTTGCTCGGATTTGATTGAAGTTGTCGAAATTACTTGATGTATTAAAATGCGGTTATCGTAAAATATAAAACATTTGAAACAAGTAATTTTCTAAAATTACATTGAAATTAAACTAATTTTGCGGATTTTATCGCGCGATTAAAAAAAATTAAATCCCAAACCAAGCATACAACTGCGATATCTTAAGATACTGTGAACTCAATCTGCATAGAGCAGAATAAAAATGTTCTCAGTAAGACCAGAATCTAATAATAATTCTATTGTTTCTGTTTGTGTCCCTTAGTAAATAAATAGTCAAAAATAAGGGGACTTTGCCAGTAACTTTGACAATGAGACGTCAAACATCTCAGCTAACCCCCTCCCCCCATTGACCCTGAGTACTGTAAACACTCGAAAAATAAATTATCAATCAAACGCGCTATAATTTGTAGAGTTTAATTACAATACTTTTATACAATCTAAATTCAATGTATTTAATTTATTAAAACAACAATCACATAAATATTAATTACAATTCATTTTAACGAAAGTAAATATATTCGATTTATTGAAAATATCGATGTCTCTTTTTTTTGTTAAAAAATAAATATAAAAATATTTTATCATTTTAGACCTGCTTATCTTCTTTATCGGCTATAAATGCTAGAAGATAAGACCGTTTTCCCCATTCAAACAGCTTTAACACGTGGCGTTTATATCTAAATGTTAATGTTCTTCCCGGCTGTAGGGCGTTTCGGCATAAGCACTCCATTAAGAGTACGTTGACTTGGCTTGCAGTTATCCAACAAATTTGCACGAAAAATCTTGGATTTTCCTGTTCTCGTTAGCTATTTTACTTACTTTTCTGTTTTATTACTTTAGTTAGTAATAAAACAGAAAAGCAAGTATTTTATTGTATATTGACGACCGGTTGGCGCAGTGGTAAGACACCTTTCACGCCGCAGGTCGTGGGTTCGATTCCCACCCAGGACAAACATTTGTGTGCATGAACATGTCTGTTTGTCATGTGTCTGGTTGTAAAGACCACCGGAGGACGGGGAGCGGCATCTTTTTCTTAGTACAGTGGAGCATACTGCGATCGCCAACCCGCCTGCCAAGCGTGGCGATTATAGCACATTTCCCCTTTCCCCAATGATGATCAGTGGGGGAGGCCTATGTCCAGCAGTGGACGATCAAGGCTGAGGTGGATTATTTTATATTTTTGTTTTATTTGTTGTTAGAGTAAAATTCCTCGATTAGTAATTTTTACCATAAGCCCATAATTTCCGATTGCTCTACTGTCGTAGTAGCAACGGCAGCAAAAGCAAAATGAACAAGCAATGTTTAATTAAAAAAAAAAAACATTAAACAGGTTAGTAGAACCTGTACTACCTGACACTCCGGGTCTTCCCCGAACCGAAACTTGTATACAAAAATGACACCTCACATTTCAAAATCGATCTAGCCGCTGAGTCTACAGGAGGTTGCAATGGAACGGACATACAATATATACGTACATACATACCCGCGAAAAACATCACCCTACTGTCAGGATGTTCATGGCCGTAGGTTCACTTAATGTTAAGCGACCCGCTGCTCGTTTGCCTCCCTTATTCTATAAAAAAAAGGCAATGTAATAGCCATTAGAACAGAGAAGTAACCTTGCGTTCAAAGGGTACCAGCAATACGAGGTAGAGGTGAGAGAGGTATTTATATGTATCCTCTTTTCTAGCTTCTGATTACCATAATAACGTCTTAAAAATACAGATGTCATTAAAAATAAATAAACAGTTATGAAGTAATAATTTTGTACATTAGCTATATAACAGCGATAGTCGTTCACCATCAGGTAAGCTGTTTGCTCGTTTACTTCCCAAATTAACAAATAACCATGGTAAGACAGAAGTCCAGAATTAAACAGCAGCGTTATTTATTTATTTAGAAGACCTACAACAGTCACGCTTTATTTGGACTTCCGACTGATAAAATCTAACAATGACTGCCATTATGTTTAAGAATGGCCTAAGCATATTCGTATAAAACTCAATTGCAATTATCCCTATTGTTTTGCTAATGTAAAATCTACATGACCGCCTAAAGTACGGATCCAATTCTTTTATTACGGCTCTACTGCATGAATAATGAGTATATCCCTTTTTTAGTTTATTTCGTAGGTACGATTTACGATTTCCCTACACAAAGATTTCTGATGCACGTACAAAAGTGATTTAGTTAAAAGCCTAGAAAGAATTGAATAAAATTGGTTTTATGGATTTAAGAAAACTATTCTTTTATCAAGCTTGAAGTGTAATTTAAGTTTATTTAAACTGATAGCATCTATAGTGGAGCTGTGGAGCAGAATCGCGGATCGATGAAAAGTCACGTATTTCATTTGGCGCTGTTCAAAGCAGTTTTACTATCACAAGTCCGTCTGAGTAAACATTACGCCTAATCCAATTGAACATGGAACGAATCCATTTCGATTTTTCATTTAATAAATTATCTTTTTTTTCACAACGATTTTCGTTTTTTTTTTAACCGACTTCAAAAATTCAACTGAATTGAGAACATCCTTTTGTTTGAATAAAATACAACTGTATTTATAACTTTTTTGTGTATATTTATTACCGCAGAACTTCGTCGTTTCCTAACCGATTCCAAAAAAGTTTCTTTTGTGGGAAGGAGGACATTTGCAATGGGACCACCATTTAATTTTGAATGTCATAGGACCTTGGGTTTCGAAGATATATCCAAAATTATACATTAATTTCGATAATAGATAGTATGTGTAAAAAAGTTGTTATTATCATTATCATGTCAATCGATAATGTAATAAAGCTTTTTCTCTTTCTCATCCTTTAAAAATACTTTAATTGTAATTGAAATTTGAATTCTGTATTGTTTATGTTACAAAAACGTTGAAAGATTATATTATAGCACTAAACAATAAGTCGAGCGAGATTGCTTTCTTCTGATGATAGACATGCTTAAATAAGTAATAAATTTTTCTATTAGTTTCAGGTCCCCTTGCAGAAGGATCTCACTGATTCTTAGACCTTATACAATACATTGGTTTAATTTAGCTGCAAGGTACGAAAAGTTTATAATTAATGATAAAACTCTATAAGGACGTTTGAGCACCGAAATAACACTATGTAAGGTAGAGAAGAAGCGGCAGAATTCGGTTAAATGATTACCGCTTCCCATGAACAAACGCAACACCAAATGGGCTCGCTTTTTTCTTCAAAACTACCTAATACCTTTGGAAGACAAGCGTAATATAGAAATTGCAGCGTTTGAAAGTTTTACACATGTCATACATTATAAAATAAATATTCCACGCAATAAGCTAAGAAAGCAGAATAAAAATGAGACACTTATAACTGAATAGACGTTGCCAGCAGCGTCACACGTGTTTAAAAGATCGCTATCAGGAAAATACAAAATAACGTTTTCTAAATGTCTTTTTTTATTATAAAGCTTACTGCTATATATGGCCTGTCATTCGCACAATTACGTGTTCTTGCTATATATCAATCTACAGTTGCCAATGTTGTACCAACCGCTTTACAAAAACCTATAAATAAATCATTAACATCCGTTAAGCCGTTGCTAAATTATAAGGGGACATACAGAGATAGACAGACAAATTATGTAAAATGATGTCAGTGATGCATAAAATGAATATCACAAAATCTTACAACAAAACAAATTACAGACAGACTACAAATTTATATATATTTGTATAGATAAAGCTATAGTAATTTAAAGACTGACTAAAATTTTGAATGAAATACGAACTTAAAAATTAGTTCGATAATGGGTATGGGTCATGTAGCGTCTACATTGTAAACGGACGGGTTCACTGATACAAAAACTTCAGAGTAATAAAAAATGTTAACATAGTTGCATCTAGCATATTTTTAATCACTGCAAGGGATAGACTGCGAAATTGCACTGCGACACTATCGATTAAACTTTAATGCCCTATTTTGTTGCAACCACTTACAACTTGTGACAACAGATATGAAATTTTTTATTGCAGACAAACACCTTTCCCATTCTTTATTACAAACATACATATTTCTTTCGTAGAAATATTTTTAAATATTTCACATCTTTTATCAAAAATAATAAAACTGGATGGGCACTTGGGTTAATTCAATCGAAAGACTCCACGTTTTTACTGTAAGGCATAGTAAAGCATATATAAATAAATAAAAATTCATGGCTCTATCTTAGAGGGATGGGCGAAGATCACGTATTTACTTTCACCAGCGTCTCAATTACCTCTGTCTTCTATATCCACACTGCACATATAAATTCTACGTTCGTAAACTACCTTTAAATGTACAGGTGTGTAAAAAAAACTTCTAACGTTTTCTTAACAACAATAAAACCGACATCAAGTACTTATTCTCTTTTTTAGAGACAGAAAAATATTCATTTACAATATCGATTACTATCATAATCGATTTACCGATAATCGATTTACCGATGGTAATGTTGATAATAATAACTGTTTGACACATTATCTATTGTCCAAATTAATTTACGCGTAATTAAATTACGACAATGTTTAGTTAGGAAAATAAGACACAAACACGTGCGAAGCCACATGCAACACCTAATGTTCCGTAAATTTAGTTTAATTTCAACAAGTAACCATTTTAAAGATGTAAAAAAATAAACACCTAACAGAAAAAATTTTCTTACTTTCATAGAAATTTGTTAAATTTGAGTCAAATATTTGGTGATGTTGCTTTGTACGTTGTTATATTTTGTACATAATAACCTCTACAAAAATGTAATAGATTAGTTAACGATATTATAACTATATCTAGCAGTAGCAGCAGTCTATACTTTGTTGCTATAAAAATATATTCATTTATTCGAGTTACAATGCGCAGGGATATATTCTTTGCAGTTGCTTGCGCCTTTCGCTATAACTTTGTCATCAATTTTGACAATGACATATTTAGTTTCACTTAAAACCTGCGCGAAAATTCTCTAGTGAGGGCGGCCTTAGGGGTGGTGTATCAGCTGTCTACCGCTGTAGCGGCAAGTCCTCTCAGTCGTGAGCCGACGCCCGGGTATGCCGCGTCTCTGTCAGTATTCGAAAACTTGATATTGTCGGAATATGTAATTCGTAAACGATTCTGAAACTTTTAAGGCAATTGATATTTAAATGTGTATTTTGTTGAGAAGTGTAAAACTTTATGTCGATAAAAATAAAAAAAATAAAAAATTCTTGTGTAAATAATTAAAAGTAGCCGTCCCTGTTTATTAATAAATACTTAGTAGTTACTTGACAAACTTTATGTCCGCATATTTTTGTATAGTAATTTACTTATTACTGTGTTTAAGTTTGTATATAATCAGCATCTACAATAGAAATATTCTAAAATAGTCTGGTGTTTTGTATTTAAAAAGTAACTGCGGGTTGTGATCAGCCTATACAGTTGGTAAAACTCTTATCGGATGGTTTGCGATGGTCACGCGATGCTGTGCCTGGAGTCGCTGGTGACGAGGTGGCGCGAGCGGGGCGAGCGCGGTGAAAGCGGAGGGCGGCGCGCTCGGTCTCGCAGCCTCTGCTCCTCCGCTGGCGATGGCAGTCTGCTGCAACTTCTGCACCGGAGGGCTAGCAGCGCCATGTAAGTCTACAAGACTAAACTTTAGGTTTAAAAAGAAATTGTTTACAATTTCTTCGTATTTTTAAGCAGCTATTATTTGGAACGATTCTCTTATCATTTGGAAGATAATTAGAAACGTATGGCGCTCACCGTCAATATGAACTGACTACTCACTGAGAACTGCAGGAAGCCGCTGGATTCGGTGCACAGCGAATCGTAGTAGGCATTGGAGAAGGCTTTGGAAGATTTGTTCTTTCATATTATTTAGCGATTGCATTGTTCGATAAAGAAATATATATCACATTAAGCCTAAGACGAACAGCTACAATTTTGGTATTTGTATATTATATTAAGAATACATACGCACTAACGTTACAAGTAATATGATTTGTATTTTATGAGACTTATTGACCACTTTTGCTTCGCTAATGACCCACACAACTCTTAAATACCAATCAACATAAACAAATAGTATTCGGTTAATGAATTTATCCGTCAAAATATTATGGTTATCAAAATATTAGCAATTTTATAAATGTATTATTTTGAAGAATCCGCAGAAGATACGTGAATTGACAAGTTAATATTTCTTTTACGCTTAGTTCGGCGAAAGGATTTACTTAGCCTTAACTCTGCCTGAATAGGCTAATGACCTGTGGAAAGAACATTTGAAAGTCGTTATATCCAGACGGCTTAGGACCGTTTGGGGAGAGCCCTTTCCTTAAAGGTCATAGATGAATTGATTCACAGCATGGGGTTGAAGTGGTGACGCATGATGTTTCCAAAAACAACGTAGTTACAAAAAACACAAAAGGCTTTGCCACGGCTAAGAATCAAACCAGGTAGTTTAGCTACTAGGTTTTTTTTAAAGTTGTCTTTATTTAGAGACCGGCACTGATAAACAGAAGTTCACTTTTGCATTTAGCTTGATGAGGTGACCGGAAGGCAACAGTTCGGATGAAGGGATCTGCAATTCATCCGGTTTTGTGATGCTTATGGTTAGTTTAACATCCGGTGCTTACTCGTTTGTCACCTTTTTCAGTAAACACAAAGATGTACTCATCTTCATTATACATTGAATGCAATAAAGGATATATACTTGTTAATGAACTATTAAGACATTTAATTAAAGTCGAAGGGCTTTGTATGATGAAAGTTTTTACATCTCGTAATCCCTCATAACGGAACAGAACGTAGGGGATTTATGGAAGTTGTAAATTCAAAGACGGCAAGCGGGAAATTGTGTTCTTATTAAATTTCGTCAACGGGCGAAAAACAGCCGAACCGATAAAGACAACCATCTGTTACTGCTGCGATGTGGAAATGAGTTTCTACCACGTGAAACATCAAGTAAGCATTTATGTCACATAACGTAAAATAAAACATTCTTATCATACTCTAACTGACATCGACGCTTAAAAAGCTTCCGCCCAAAAAAAAAATTACAGCTTGAAAATAGGAGAAAACAATCTTTATAAAGAATAGTTTACGGCGAGTGTAAATTGCACGAGTGGGGTATTACCGTCGTCGAATAAATAAATCTTTAGTTGAACAGTGAAAAAACATGCTCGCAATTTACTAAGAAAAAATAGAGACGGTGTTAGTGATATATATATTGAGGAAAAACAATTTGCACGCCGGCAATACTTCGGTGGCAGACAAGTAGCATCTGATATCTAATTTGACCAGTACCAGTTGTGTACCTTGCCGTCATTAGTGGTCTTCCGTAACCTTGGCGAGTTCTTCAACCTACATGAGAGGAGAGTGAATTATAATGCTTAATAATATATGATTGGTGTTATTAAATGAGAGTAAATAAAAACATGTATGATTAGCATCTTTATTTTTATGATGATGTACAGTGGAGTTCCTTGGCGGTATTCCACTTACAGAAAAATTTGCTTTGTTCCTTGCGACAAGCTAAACTCCGCATCCTTATTACAAATAACCAATTAGGGTGTTATCCATGTTTTGACAAAATAAAGTAAAATCTGTGACGTACCTACACTGTACCCCTGACTAGTATCACCGCTGTCTTTGTTTTCCGCTCGGGAAGTTTTACGATCTCTGCCATTCAGACGAAACCATTATTTGCGGATACTCTATTGTTACAACATTGACCAACCTTTTTTCGTCCTAATACATTTAAAATTGGTATCCTATTGGTCATTGTTTCTGCGTAAACATCCCAAGGCGTACGAAACGTTCAAACGATTGTCTTTTTTAAAATGGAATACCGCCAAGGGACTTGACTGTACATATTCATAGCCGACTTTAACTTCAGCTATATAAATAGGTATATTGGACTTTAATCTGATGATGGAGGGTATAAGAGGCTGTATGCATGCAGGCTCTGTGCCCATTTGTCAGCCCGGATTCATCGAAAATGGCGGTAATTTACATTTAGTTCTCCCGCATAATGGCAGTGAATGAATATGATAAGATCGGGGAATTGTAATGCAGTTAGTGTCACGTGACTTCACGACAAATGAAGCTTCGAACTTATTTCTAGCTAGCTAGCTACCCGTACTTATATAATTTAAGCAGAAACCTGACCTCGCCAACAAATAATATATACCATATATAGACACGATCGTGTCCATAATCTTCGACGTCATTCATTTATAATCTGTTGTCGAACCATAAACATGTGACAATGCGTATCATGTAGCGTCATGGCGTTATTAAAATGCAAATGTTGGCTGCAAATTCTATAGCGTGTCCAACACGCGTAGTTAGCTTTAATGCATGTGTTGAATTTAATATAACTTTGCAAACAAATCTATTTGAAATAATTTGATTTACACTTCTTTGCATGCACATGTTTATTCAATGAAATCTCATATTTTAATTTCAAATGAGTATTGCAGTTTTATTTATATTGAACCTAATTGATTTGATAAGATATATTTAATTTCTTTTAAATGTATCCCACATTTGAAGCCTTTAGCTGATCATTTCAATGTCATATTTTCATTTTTTATTACAGTTTTGTACAAAAAAACGAAGTATACGTATTATATTAGCTTAATTATATGTATTATGTTAGCTTGATTCGTTCATCCAATTCTAGAAGCAACGTACCGGTTTTAGTATTTTTTTTTAAATAATTAATACATACATTTTTTATTTATTTTAACTCACTTATACTTTACAATGCAAACTAATCTTATGATTTTATTTCACTCGTAGGCAAATTAATTACAATAAGTTCGCCTTTTTAAAGAACTAGCTGTCCTTCAAATATCGCTTATTTTGCTGATTTTGCATTGCTGTCAAAAATATTTATTATCCCCGACAAAGTAAGAAATAGCTTATGTTACTTCGGAATAATATAATATTTAATGGTCAAAGAGTTATTCAAATCGGTTCAGTAATTTCAGAGTTTACCCGTAACAAAATAAAACTTTTCTCTTTATACTAATAAGTTTAGATTTTCTCTAAACAAGTTTATTATGATTACACATTGATATAGCACGAGCGTTATGTAACATTATAGCAATTAATATGACGTCTACTGTCAAACGAGAACTAAATTAATTACATGCTATAGAGTTGTAGTTATTTTTTCTACGAGTAGCACTTTAGAATATAAATCAGACCATATGATCTGATTTATATTCTAGTATTATTATATTATATTATTATTATATTATATATATTATGTTATAGTGATATCACTTTTATATTATAGCCTTTATTAAAGATTATAAATAAATAGCATGAAATGGTACACAGTCTAAATTTTATCTTAATGGGCACAGGCCTTAGCCATAAACAGAATATTAGGGCGCCACACGGGGTCATTGCGGCCCACGTCATATACCGCCATTAGGACAAACCGATTCATTACCGCGAAGGGTTTCGTATTTTTCCTCATGGAACACATCTATACTTCCTTATTTTGTTTAATTCTATATTGGAAATGGCTTCTATTATAAATTGTATTATTTTTATTTATATTAATATTCTTTCTTTTTGTCTTCATTTACGTAACATAACACTATACTTTAATGCTATGTTATATTTAAACTTATATACGCAATAGCATTATAGCCAATTTACTCTTCTCTTTATCTTACCCACATAATAATCCGTTGGAAAATATTAACACTGCCAACTTCTAAATATGAGTTTAATTTATAATATTTTACAGTGCACAGACCATCACTCACGCAAGTCGAATAACATTTTCCACTCATAGGCCACACAATAGAAACACTGTATTATTTTATGTTCCATGTAGTGGAGAATCTATAGCCCATCTTATAAAATAAACATTTTAATAACGATATTTTCCATTTATTGAATCTTACTTAGGCTTTAGTAATGATTTAACGTTTTTCTTATAACTCGTTCAAAAGCGACTTCAAATTCGCTTTGCTATATATATATATATATATATTAAATACACCTACTTGTATTAATAATCATTTAAAGACATGTCTAATTACAAAATCATTAAAACCAAATAGGGCTTGTCTTTGGTATATCTCAGGAACCCAAGGTCCAATGATATTTAAAATTTAAAGAAATTGAAATCAGTTCGGAAATGATGAAGTTCTTAGGTAAGAAACATTAAAATTTTTACAGTGGCGGAGTCCGCAACAACAACAACCCATTTTTAGTCCTCTTCCCCTTCTAATAAGGAAAGGGTGAGAAGAGAAAGAGAATTTGATGGGGAAGGAAGTGGATATGAGAAGGAAATGTCAATTTTTCTGTCTATGCCTTATGTCTATATCCTCTGTCTATTAAAGGTAGGCAACGCATATGCAACTAACAAATGCTTGTTGCTAAGAACCCCAATTTTAGCTTATACCTTTAGTGGTGGCATGCTCTGTTTTTGTTATAATACTAAAAGTAAAGTATAGCTTACCGCATAGTTTACCTGTAATAAAATACGCTGCTGTGGTGGAAATTAACCGCCACAATATCATATATACATATTAGTTGCACTCACAATGTCTATGCAGGAAGTATATTAAACAAACAACAAACAAACGTAGTATTGTTTAAATTAAATTATTATAAAGTACCTATCTATACATATACGATGATATATCGAATATAAGAATACAAATTCGAATCCCCGACCTTCTCGATACATGATTCAAAGACTCTCTCTTTCTCGCTCCCCCCCTCCCTCCATTATTCAAATTAATGTTATTAGTAAAAAAATAGTAAAAGAATTTGACTGACCGGTTGGCGCAGTGGTAAGACACTTGCCTTTGACGCCGCAGGTCGTGGGTTAGATTCCCACCCAGGACAAACATTTGTGTGCATGAATATGTCTGTTTGTCCTGTGGCTGGGTGTAATTGTCTAAATATATATGTATTTACAGAAAAAAGTATTAATATACGTAGTATATCAGTTATCTAGTGTCCATAGCACAATCTTTTTATAGCAGTTTGGGATCAGATGGTCGTGTGTGAATAATGTCCTTGAATATATTATATAATATTAGGTCCTTACGTATGAAATTAGTTTTTAGTCGTACTCATCACTTTAATCTAAAATATCTCCTCTTTGGTTAATAGTTCCAAATTCAAATTTATAAATTCATTTAACTGGTACATTTGAGTTTTGAAAACAGTCATTCATTTGTTTTTTCCTC
>DWLR01004445.1:0-12074 GCA_018246295.1 Papilio alexanor hazarajatica | reverse complement strand
TATATATATATATATATATATATATTAGGTTGCCAACTAATAAACCCGCCCCTATATATATATATGGGGAGGCCTATGTCCAGCATGTCCAGGAGACGATCATAGGCTGAGATGATGATATAACTAGTATGTAATAGTTAAATTATTAAAACTTTCGTGAGGCATTTTTAATAAACAAATTAAAATAATGGCTTAACTCACGTGTGCTCCGGTGTACGTACCGACTAGTCAATTTTCCACCCCCTGACACAGATAAGGAAATTATTACGTTCTCCAAAGGACCAGGTTCCTCTGGACAGCCCTGGCGTCTACGAAATTCCTTGTGATTTCTGCAAAAGTTACATCGGAGAAACGGAGCGCAACATCAATACTCTCTGAGCACATCCGCTGTATACGAAAACTCGACAGCAACACTTCGGCGGTGGCGGAGCACGCGCTTGTTTTCGAGATGTCACATCATATTAGGTTCGACAAAGTAAAAGTACTGGCCCGCGACAATTTTATATCCCGCAACCTCCGTGAAGCAATCGAAGTCGGCCGTTGACCTCGGGGTGGGCTCTGCCGCCTACATGGGAACCGAATCGAATATAACGAAGATAACATTGGGGACATTGTCAGTGTATTTTGCGCCCCGATGAAAAACATTAACACCACGAGTGAGATAAACACTTCGAGCTTGTCATCATCGCCGTCGAACACTGAGACCAAGGTGCCCCCCGCCCTGTTGAGTCGCTCATTGCGGGCTCAGGCACGCAGTGCAAGGCATAATGCGGCCGCGAATCAAGCCCATTAATTCACTCACACTCGCCCTGATGAAGGACCCCCGACGGGTCTGAAACAAGTCGGTACATACACCGGAGCACACGGGAGTTAAGCCGTTATTTTAATTAGTTTATTTAAAAGTTTATTATATATGTATATATGTTTGTATATATATACGTAGACAGATTACCTGTAGCTTGACGCGCGCGTCGTCAAGGTTGATGTTACACGTGAAGAAGGAGGCGCCGATGGTGGGCGAGATGTGCTTGGAAAACATCTTGCCGATGTATCGTACCACCAGGCTCGTCTTGCCCACGCCTGAAAGCGACAAGCTGGTCAGACTGGGCCTCCGCTCTCAATACCCACACCCTTTCAACTCTTTTATATTAGGTCACTCACACCGTAGGCTCCATTCTCTTCCCATCCTCACATCTAGTCCTTCCCTTATCTTCGTTTCCCTTATAGTGAAACGAAGATAAGGGATAACGAAGATAAAGGATAAAGGGAAAGATAAGGGAATAAAAAGGCTAAGGAAGAACAGAAGTAGTCGCCGTATCCGAAGTCGAAGCACTGATTATTATTATAAAGGCTGACAATGCATCCGTAACTATTGACAGTTGGAAGTGATTAGTAGCAGCAGTCCCGAAAAACCGGCAGCCGGCCACGCCGCACAAAAACGATCTCGCCTTGGCACGGCAGCTTGCATCCGAGGTTAACACTGAGAGACATCTGTCGTTATAGGGGCTTAGAGGTAATACTATATAAGTAAAGCGAAGCGGAGCGGGGAGCTGGCTCTTCATACAACAAAACTGATCGTGTCGAGAGACATGGGAGGACGGCTCGCCCAGTATACCGTGACCTCGTGAACCAGCAACAGTCATTATCTGCCTGCCCCTTTCCCACTTACGTCGGGACAGTATGTACTATTATTCCATATGTCCTGGACTTTGTTGCAGTCCATACTGTGACGGGTTTTGGCTATAGTAGACGCCAACATTCTTCGGGTTAAGTAAACAGTGAAGAACTTATGTTAATGCTTCGAGAAATTCAAGTAACTGGTATTAGTTACTTGAATTGTTCGAAGCTTTTTGCGTCTATACCGCCGACTGCGTGTTTATTCCACTCGTTACAATTTTTTTAAAATTTTCGGTTATGGATATAAGCCATAACAAAAAAAGTATTTAATTTTCCGTATCCATTTTTATTAAAATTCTTAGCCATATTATCAATTTTTGAAAGTTTACATTAAGAATTTAGTAGAAATAGTGTTTTCATATTTTTTTTCAATATTTTTACCCAACTGACAGGAGGGTTTTGTTTTTCATGGATATGTATATTTGTATCTATGTATGTGGGTATGGATGTATGCTGTTCCATTGCGGCCTCCTAAAGCCTAAACGGCTTGAATTTGAAGAGTGGCAATTTTGAAGAGTGTGGTGTCATTCAATTTGTATTTTTCCAGTTTACAGTCAGTTGCGCTAATTGTTTTTTTTTAAATACTAGTCAAATTACATATTAATGAACTTAAATAGACAAACAAAATGGTCTTTCTCTAGTGATGCTCTTTAAAAAAAAAATACCACTACATATTCAGAGGTTCATCGTAATGAAATGCTAATTATATTAATGTTGAGTTCTAAGAACTTATAGGGAGAGTGCAATGAGGTCTTTGTAACAGTAGATTGTTTTGATTGTGGGAATGCTACTAATTCTACCAGTGAAAGCCAATGTCCAAAGACAAGACATTGAGATGGCAACTAAAAATATAGTAGTGTGTTAATATGGAAATTAATCTGGTTTGTTTTTTACATTTCTGAGACAAAGATTTGCAAAAGATAGATGAAAAATAGATAGAAAGGCCATACTGAATGTAACAACAATGTGTATTAATTAACAAGTTAAATAATTTTGTTTGTTAATGTACCATATTATATTTTTTATTATCCTTTCTATCCTTACTAATATTACAAATTTGAAAGTAGTTCTGTTTGTCTGTTACTCTTCTCTAGTCTCTTCACTTCATGACCGACCGGTTGGCGCAGTGGCAAAGACACTTGCCTGTCGCGCCGCAGGTCGTGGGTTCGATTCCCACCCAAGACAAACATTTGTGCGCATAAACATATCTGTTTGTCTTGTGTCTGGATGTAAAAGACCACCGGAGGGCAGGCAGCAGCGTCCTTTTCTCAGTACGGTGGAACATACTACGATCGCCAACCCGCCTGCCAAGTGTGGCGTTTATGGCACATTTTCCCCTCAATGATGTTATCAATGGGGGAGGCCTATGTCCAGCAGTGGACGATCATAGGCTGAGGTGGACTCTCTTCACGCCAAACCACTGAACCAATTTTGATGAAATTTGGTAGAACAATAGATTTGACCTGAGAACAGAACATAGGCTACGTTATATTGCGCAAAAAAGGGTTAAATTATATATTATTGGGTTTACCCCAATGAATTTAAGGGATGAAAGTTTGTATGGAAATTCGTCATTATAGAAGGTATCACCATGAAACTTTGAATTTAGGCATTTGATAAGAAATAAATAAACATTTGTTCTAGCGCTTTTGAAAATTCGAATTTCAGGGGGTGAAATTCGAATTTTCAAAACAAACAAACAAATTGGGGTTTCAGGGGGTAAAAGTTTGTATGGAAGTTTAAATAAAATCACATTTTCGCATTTAACCCATAGCCGATATTGATAAAATTTGGTTCAAAAATAACTATAGAAAAAAAAGATGAAAATTTGTATTTAGACACCTGTAAATAAATAAGCATTTGTTTTATTTGTGTTTCGAAGATTTAGGCCTGTGTGGGGGATGAATGTTCGTATGGAAGTCTAAATCAATTTTCGCTTTCACACCATAACCCCAGAACCAATTTTGATAAAATTTGGTACAAAAATAGACTAGACCTTGAAAATGGACATAAATTACCTTTGGTTGTAGATAAGGCACAAAGGGGTTTAAATAAAGGATGTCAGCTGTATGGGACTGTGTCACTATATAAAATAAAACTTTGTTTAAAAGCACTTGATGAGAAATGAATATTTGGTCTACCTTCTTAAAATTCCGACCTGTGTGAGGATGAAATGAAATTGGGTATAAAAGTTTGCAGGGATTTTGTTATTATTAAAAACAAAACCATGAATCTTGCTATTTAGGCATTTGATAAGATATAAACATTTGTTGCAGTAAACCAAAGCAGTTTATATGTGTATTATTAGCTTAAACTTATAAGTATACTATAATATTTTAAAATGTTGGAGGCATAAATTATTCTACGCTGGTGAAGTTGCAGGCAAAAGATAATATTATATGACCCTTTACAAAATTAATTTACATACTATATTTTTTGATCTTTCTTACGCAGGATTAATTTTCTTTTACTTTCATTTTGACAATACTCAGTTTTTTATTACTTTAAACTCTTATCTTACTTAAAATATTTTCTTATAATTACACATTTCTTATGTAACAAATTGGAATAATTTATTATCATTTTTTTGTCCCTTGAACATTAATTCAGTGCGGTTATTCATCATCATTCAGAGTTGATTATATCGATAACCCACCTAATAAATATGAAAGAGGAAAATATACAACATTTTAAAAAATATGTTTATACTTCAATAACACACGTTAAATGCAAACATATGCAATGTATACTAAAATCATAATTTAACTCAATGTTTCAAAGAACATTTTCAGAAATGAATATTGAAAAGGGTCTGGTTGAACCTGGTAGCCTGCGTATTAAAGTTACTGATACAATAGTGGCAAGAGATATTTTGCTGTAACACACTGACTATGCAAAACTAACTGGGATATAATTTTTGAACTAATATGCATTTATAATGTACAGTGAATAATTACATCATGTCCAGAAATTAATACATTTATATGTTATGTGTTATTTTACAAAGAAAAGTATATGTAAATCAAGTCAACTCCTATCCATTACTTTGTTACAAAGTTTGTTTGTTGGTTACTTATTTTTTTGAAGAATTCTTAGCAAATTTCATGTTTTAACAGGTTAGCAAACTCGGTCAGTCGGTAAATTGCCCATTTCCTGGTCATTTGAAACTGGTTTCGTATCGTAATAACTACAATCAAATAATTAATTCCGAAACTCGTACCTTGTGAGCCTAATACCACTATTTTGGCTTCTATCACTTTCATTTTAAATCAACACCTTAAACATTAAAGAAACGTTAAAATTCAGTTTCGAAATATATTAATACATTCACAAAATTAGACTATGTTATTTGCAATTATACCTAGAACCGAAAGTTTAAAATATTAAACAAACTAACGTACACTTTCATTCTTCGCTAGAAACGGACAGTCAAGTTTTCTTAGTCAAAAAGTATAGAATATTGGTATTGTGAATGCGTAACTTGATATAAACTATACCATCAAAATCAAACTACTAGAGGTGGGACGTATATACTGGAACAGGTTTTGATACTAGGTTTCACTCAATACTTCTAAGTATGGAGTATCATGGGACCAAAGGAACGAGTATAGAGTATTTATTAATATTTAGAAGTATTTAATTTTTCATAATCACTTCGTGACCGTGAAATATTTTTTTTTCTGAAAATATTTTGTATTGTAGAAGTATTTGGTAATATAGAAGTGTTTTGCAGTTTGTATGCAATAACACATTAGAATATTATATGGTAGAAAAATTTAATATTGGAATTTCATATTGCTAAAGATCCGTTGTATGCGTAAGACGGAATACTCACCAAATGAACGAGTATCGGGTATTTAGAAGTATATAATACTTTAGAAGTATTTCATACGTTATACGTATTTTATACTCTTAAAGTATTTTATACTTTATACGTATTTTGTACTCTTAAAGTATTTTATACGTTATAAGTATTTTGTACTATTAAAGTATTTCGGACTTTAAGTATTTAATACTCTAAGAAGGAGTAATATACGTTGCGTTTTCATATTCGAAGACTCGTTGACTGCGATAAGAGTAATTTTATAAAGAAGAGTGCGAATCGAAAACTGACTTTATTTCTATATTACGGTTAGAAATTTTAATTTAATCGTCCATTTAAAAAAATGTATTTGTTTTTGCTGTTGTAAAATTTATTTTAATGTATGTAATTTGTAAAAAATAAGTTTTTCCTTATTTTATTACGGTTAGGAATTAAGATCGTCCATGAAAAATAATGTTTTTTTTATTTGTGGTTTTGCGGAATACTTTTTTTGCTTTCGACGGACAAGTATGTGAATCTAAAACCGACTTTATTTGTGAGACATTAAGATCGATTCGATCGAATCATATTCTCATATTCAAATTGCCGTAGTCGAGCAAGAGGTGAGTGAGACTGACATATTTATGTGCATATGGATGCCAGCACCGAACTAAAATTGGCTTAAGAATTACGATCGGCCGTTTAATATTAAATATTAATTTTGACATTTAATATTAATAAGTGGGAGCGTGATTCGACAACCGCGTGGTGAGTGCATAAATGCTCAACCTAAAATCGACCGTAAACGTTAAAAGATATGATATAAGACAATGTTTCGTATTTTTGTGTGTATCAAGGTTTTGAATTGAATACAGGTTTTGCATTTTGTTTGACTACGACTGATATTATATTGTTTGCAACGATTTATAATATACATGGTACATGCGTTTTCAAATTATATGTACAATAATAAAAAATATCGTGGTCGTGTAAAATAATTGAAAATTAAGTGGATAATGTTTGAATTTCGTAAGTAGTCGTATATACCTGAATTATTAAGTGTAATTTTTTTAATGATTATAAACATTATATAATCGATATATTTCTGCCGCAATTTTTTTTTGTGACGGACTTGTCACTGTTTGCCTGGAGGAGGCATTTACAGATTCACAATATTTGAGGTGGCAGAGCGCAGGGGGCGCTTAGCCTAAACCTCTTAGCATTAACTAAGCTCAAGGGCTCCCTCGGGAACCTCGGCTCGGGCCGTTACTATATTATTATCGTCGGATTGGGAGGCCGCCGAGCTCTTAGGTCGCTTCGGTGGACGCTCCATGGAGTGACTGGGCACAAGGGCCCCCGAGAGGGGACCTCGGCTTGGGCCGTCACTCATTACGCGTTTAGCATTCCGATTCAAGGGTGCCCGAGGGGGCCGAACCTCGACTCTGCCGCAAATCAAATCGATACTCCTAAATACTTCTAGGAACTAGTACTTGGAACGCGTATTTACAAATACTCATACTCGAAATACTATGTACGCGATTTACCTAGTATATCCCATCTCTACAAACTTCTTAATAATTGACAGTGACAATGACACATGCCATAGTAGGACCTGTTGTCAAATATCGATATGTCGAAATAACGAAATTATTATTTAGAAATATCGCTATTGTACACTAATATTTTTACACGATATGTCAATAGTTTGATATTGAAATGAGAATGTCGATGACTGCTATATTTCTATTAAACTTTTAGTTTTAATTTTTTCTCGTAAGTAATTTAATCAACAAAACCATAAACCTAGCTCTACAATAAAATTTTTAATGCCTATAATCATAGCAGTTAAACAGCTGAACAGATTTATAAAAACTTACTTTAAAAAATCTTACACGAAAAATAATGGTACACTTGATTGTCTTATTTAAATTAAACTATAATTGCTAAGGACTATAACCGAAAATGTTAATACATTGATAATTCAATTTTATTGGTTAATGTATACTGTATTAAAAACTGTGTAAATAATTTTAAGTCAATATTTTGAAATATCGAGATATTTTCGATGTATCAAAGTCCAAAATTGTCATATTTATAAATTTCGATATTTTGAAAATTTTATATTTTAAAAATATCACAGTCCTATGCCGTAGTCCCACTTGTTCAGGCGTGGCGAGGAACCACTCACGAAATTCTGCTGTTGCTGTAGACAAACGATTGACCAACAGTAGAATTTTCGATTAATTTATTGTTTTTTTTTTGCAACAATCGCTCATCGCTACATTGTAGTCCTTTAGACGCGGCGCTAATGTCGTAAAACTGAATGTAGTCTGTTCAACAGATAAAAATTACCAACATATTTTCCAAAAAGGCATGCGTAATATATATTGCTGGTATTCGCTTACTAAAATTAATAACATATTGTCATAACCTATTAAATTATTAAACCCATAAAGTGATTTTTAATTGATACAAAAATTTTAAATAATTTTATAAATTATTATATTGCTTTACAAAGCAAAACATACACAAAACGTTCAAGATTAATTCATGAGCGGCATTTTTTATACTTTAGTGTTCATAATTCGGATTTGTGTGAGGTCACTACGCACAAAAATATTAGGCGCAGATTAAAGTATTGTTACCTACATAATTGTTGACTGCTTGCGTAATTAAAATAGAATTATTAACCAACCTTAGTGGTATCAATGCTATGTTACTGGTTTAAATTGTACCCAATTTTTGTTATCGTTAAATAAATACACCATATATTATTAAGGTATTAATTTAAAAAAAAACAGCACAGTATTACTGATATGATAAAAACTTAGTCCTGTGTATGTTTATCATATTAATTTCTAAAGCATTTTTTTTGTGTCTTGAAAGTATGGGAAAAATGGAAAACATGTTAAGCATTATTGTAACGAATGGGAACATATACCAGCATTTGTGTCTATAATCTTTTTTTTTTTTTTTTTAATTTATATTTATTAGTTTACATGCTGGCAGAAAAATGTACGTGTCCATCGGAGCTTGCGTCGATGGGGAAAGTCTTGTGGATGCCTTGTTGTTTCTTTGATTTTAATTTTTGATATTTACCTTTATATGACACTAAGACCTACTTATAAATAAATAGATTATTAAAAGTTACCTTTTTTATTTATCGATAGCGAAGATTTGGCGTTTGGGCTTTTAGGCTACCTCAGTTGAAATTTGGCGACGTTAGGCTACTCCAGCTGTAAAAAATGGCGATATTGCATTCCGAGTTTTTGGCAACACTATTTGCCGTAGGACATTAGTAGCGGCGCGAATTTTACTAACAAGAAATCACCGTTGTACTATTTGCTTTATTTGACTTATAATATGTGTGAAAAAATGTTTAGTTATAACGGTTGTAGGAAAAAAGTGGGGGCTTGAGATGTTGTGACTAGAATTGTATAAGGTATGCTTCGACAGTTTGGGTCTGTTGAAAAGATGAATGAAAACAAACTTAAAGGTTGAAATGTGAATTGGCAGCCATTCTCCTCCGTCCTGCCGCTGCGCCCCGCCTCGCCGGCGAACTTGTTTTAGCATGACGTGTGCGAAGCGACGCGGGGCTGCGGGGCGCAGGGAAGGCGCGGTTTGCCCCTCACCTGTCACATTCACCTTTGCCCCGTTTATCTCTTGGGTATCACTCGAACAGACGCCACTTCATGTTTTATAACAATAACCATACGAATGATCGCGAAGAGATCAATATGCATAGCGGTCGCTCCGCGCACGCCGAGGTATCATAATAAACTTAACCGTGACGGTAGTGACGCAAAACAAATCGAGTCATGTCATGAATGCAGGCAGAACTCGTACTGCTCGACTAGTCGGTGCACTATCGGTGTGCCGCGAGTTATCATTAGAGGTCACCATCGCGATTATAAAGTGAATTTATGCGTGGGGCCAGTAGCGGTGGTGCAGTGAGTGCGCGCGGTAGTAGTCGCTGGTAGCCGCGTGAGGCCCGAGCGTCAACTCAACACTACCCAAGTGTCGGAGTGTCGCAGGGCCACCTGTCTCTAAGTCGATCTAAACTCTCAGACTTGCCATGTTATATGCCTTTTTCATTTTTAAATAAATTATATTAATCGATCTATATTTATAGGTACACTAACGTCACTATCAATAAATAATAGGTATATTCAAATGAATCACTTATAACATGAAAGTGCTTGCGAGTGTTCAAATGATTGAAATAACAATAGATGAAACTATATTAAACGTGTTATTCGACGTACGACGGTGTAAAATATGTTTCATGCTTTTGTTTCCAGTTGCAGTTTAGGTGGATTAAACGATGTTTTGAGGCGGTGTGGACACGAGTGCATAGTTTGTGTAAGCGATGCGCGAGACGTTCGTGCGGGGTGCTTTGTGGAGGCAGGGGCGAAGGTGGGCGCTGGCGGTGGCGCTGGTGGCGCTGGTGGCGCTGTGCCTAGGGCCGGCGCAGGCGCGCTCCCTCGTTACAGACGACGAGAACCTTAGTCCGATGGGTATTATTATTTTTGTATTCGAATAAGGAATAAAGATTATACGGTTTCACACCATAATCTGTATCGATCTGAAGAGTTGCAGATACGTCGCTAGAATATTGAACTGGACGAGATTTTACGTAAGGTCAAGGTAAACCAGTCGGATCTCTGCACACCTCAGCTGGCATATAGGACCCAAAAGAGACACTTTTTTTAATTGACAAGGAGGAAAACGAGCAACGGGTCGCCCAATAATAAGCGATCACCGACGCCCATGAGACGTCCGTTGTATGCGGTCAAATGGAAGAAGCTGGTATTAGTATTCCACGAGGGACCGCACTTGCGCCTTATACAGCTGAAGGCGGTGGCCTGGCTGGGAATACTGCTTCGCTTAGCTGAGCACACCAAGATTTTTGGAGGCCAGCTTGGACTTGTCTTCCAAGTGACCACGAAACTGACGGTCACTCGATATGTCAATGCCGAGAATATTAATACTGGCTGAGACAACCAGGGGCGTGCTCTCGAAGTAAAAATTTACGATAAAGGGTTCTTTCTTAGTACGCGCAAACCTGTGTGCAAACGCGTCACTTGATACTCCTTGATACTCCTGCGGCGTTCCGCAGTCGTGCTGGCCAATTTAGGGAACAGCCGCTGCTGTTCCCTAAATTGCCAATTATAGTCGAAGGCGACAATCGCACTTGATGTTATATGACTGTCAACAGCTGTTGGGTGTATCTCTTCCGTACGAAATTTTAGGATATTCTGGTCCAAGATCATTCGCTTTGTTGGTGTTTATGGGTCTACTGTTACAAAGCGCGTGATTTTGCGTGATGCAACCCTAAACAATTATTTCGTGACTATGCAGGCAACGAGTACCAGCCCTGTATTCGGCAGCGCGACAATAGGGAGGGGCTGTGCGTGCCCTTCACACAGTGCTACAAAAACCAGTCCATAGCCCACGGCGGGAATATCTACAAATACGAAGTCAGGTACAGGCCCACTCTATACTTAGTTTATTATTGCGTACGTATCCAATTCTGCTTTAGTGAATTTAGTCTATAATAGTTCAGTCAAAAATATCTGCCCATTGTACTGACTTTTATGCATTAATTAAATAACCGGTTGATCTTTGCAACTACCGGTAATATGTAAAACCACAGTCATATGTAAAAATTTTAGAAGGCTTAGCGCGTTGTAAAGGTCTGGCTCTGGCATCCACCACGTCACGCTGCAGGGGGCCTTAAGGACTTAAGGCTGACATTTAGTCTACAAACAGAAGAAATAGGTGCCCGGGTGACAACCCGACCGCTGCGCAGGCTAGCTATGGGCGACTATTACTTAAAGTTACCGAATTTAGTCGATTGTACAGTTAAGTCGATAAAAGTCTACAAAGAAAAGTCGATAACAATTGATGTTAACTACTAATTTTTATTTGGGACACTAGTGTTCTACTTCCAGTTACTAAAGGCGGCCATTACACTATTTTAGTGATGTTACCATTAAAGTGAATAAAATGAATGATATGCGTATGGAATACTTTAATAACATTTTATAATTTTAAACAATGTTTGAATAGTTACTTTAAATGTATATTAAAACAAATTGTAGAGAAAAGTGGTTTTTATTTCACTTAATGATTTACACACATTTTGAGAACCATTTTCCATACACAACTTTACTTTTCTATTATTTTAAAATATTGGTTTCATCTAACTCAGATTGTTTTATCGGAGATCGTTATCGTGACATCGCAATCTCCGTTCTGAGGCGCGCGCAAGTTGTGCGCGTGGTCATATTTAAGACCTCAGTGCGAGATAACCGAGTAGGCCTTCTCATTTTTTTTTTGTTACTGATTTGCCACTGTTTGCCTTAAGGAGGCATTTACAGTTACGCCGGGCTTGAGGCGGCAGAGCGCTGAAGGCGCCTAGCTTAAGCCTCGTTAAGAGTAGAAGCACGAGGGCTCCCTCGGGAGCCTCGGCTCGGGCCGTTAGTCTATTATTATGACCGGATTGGGAGGCCACCGAGCTCTTAGATCGCTTCGGCGGACGCTCCATGGAATGACTGGGCACAAGGGCCCCCGAGAGGGGACCTCGGCTTGG
>DWLR01004444.1:0-12077 GCA_018246295.1 Papilio alexanor hazarajatica | reverse complement strand
GATTAGCCAGCTAAACAGATTTAAGTGTACAATACGAAACAACTCAGTTCATGCGCATTGCGACTTGCACGTACTCGTAACTAGATACATATATATATAAGATGTACTATCCAGAGACATTTGTTACATAATCTTAAAGCTTTTACAATTTTTGTAATCCCACAATAGCATGGCTAGGTAAACTAGCTAAAATGGGACGTGTTACCTAGTTTACGAATCTTTTGATATATTTTTTTAAATATTAGTAGATTATAGAAATAATTTACTAATAATCCTTGCAACAATTCTAACTAAGATTAAACGCTTGTGCTTCGACATAGTTTACGTCAATAATCGAATGGCGAATCCAAACCCACGAGCTCATGATCTTTATGGTATCGGATCAGTTGTTCATCCAGAGAAAACAAACAAACGAACCTTAGACAGGTCATATTTAATGACTTAAAAACAATGTATTACATTATAAAGTATATTCCAGGAATTAAAATGCATCGCAATTTATACTTTACAGTAAATTTTTGAAGTTATTAAAATGAAATAAATATTGGAACATTAAAATGTAATATAAATTTTGCCAAAATAAATAAAAATATCCATGGTCTTTACTTAAATAAAAAAGTAGTTGAATTAAAATCGAGCAAAGAGATCACTACGTTATTCTATCCATTTTCCGGTTCCTTGCACTCTAACATAGATTTTCCACCGCTTTACAGAGTAACAAAATTAAAGTTAAAATTGTTTCTTAAAATAAAATTTATATAAATATTTAATGCATTGATTATTTATAAAATCTATGAGATATAAGAGATGTTGTAATTAATTGGTATCAAACCCAAATGTGTAGTTCCGCCATATGGATGTCCATGTTCAACGGTGGTGTGAAACATCTATCTAGAATTAGTTATCAGTTAGACTACAACAACACATAAAACTTTTAATGCATAAACAGAACCGCTATGTTTGAATTTATATTTACAGTGAGTGAGTAGTGCGCTCGTATAATTTATGTTTAAAACAAAGTCTAATAACTAACACAAAGCTTTAACTCATTACTTAACTATTTTATGTTTAATATACACAATCGTTCGTGTATTTTAATAATTTTTATGCATAAAAATGTGTTAAGACCAAACCCTACATAGCCATAAATATGTACTGAAATGATTACAAAAAAAAATCCGTTTGATCAAAACTTCATGGCTTTCCTAATGTACCAAACATTTGGTTGAATTTTATCCAACGCACGACCTAAGTAAACTGAAGAATATTTTTAAGACTGAATAGATAAACCATTGGTTTTCAAAGCTTTTTTGTACAAACTGTATTATGCCAATTAATTAAGAAAATGTGTAAATAATAGCTGTCTATTCATGGTGATTTGATTGTTAATAATTCTAAAATAATAACAAATTCAGTGTCTTTCTATATTTTAAAATCGTTCATTTATAAAAACTGGAAATTGCTTAATGGAATATGTCTGGAACAAAACTTAAAAGCTATTATTATTTCCACTCGATTTACGGCTACATTACTGAACCAAGACATGCCAAGTATCATCGTTTCTGTACCTATTTAGTTTTCTGCGCTACTTAATGTTATTTTTGATGTATTCGATTTATTAGTTATTTTAAACCGTACTTTCATTTCAATTTCATTGTTTATATAAAAAAATATGTCTGCTTAAAACATAACTTAAAATTTATCCCTATACAACACAATGATAATTTTTCTTTAAGTTACGTTAGAGGTTGACCAATTCTTAGAAAATCCCTACAATACTAGGTAATAGGCTCCCTTTGGCCTACTTTAGCAATTTCATAACAAACATTTTTAACATTTTGTTAATGCATATTTCAAGTATTTTGCAACTCAGAATAAGTGATTTCGCAATACAATCAAATACAGTAACTTGTTCAATGATATTACTATTTATTATGAATTGCTTCAAAAAATTTGTTATATACATAACGTGTCTATATATTTTTTTTCAAAACTACATAACTAACAAAAGAGGAAGAAAATAGATGAAAGAGTTCATGATCAATTTTGTATATTTTATATTTCCTATAAAATCTCCATGAGATGAGAATAAGATGAAAAAACGGATTTTAAAAAACCTCACAGTTGCTGCGTCCAGTTGATAAAATTAGTTATTCCAAACTATTTAAAATATAGCTGATTGCTAATGACCATAGACTTTGATCCGAAGATGGATATATAAATATTACAAACATATAATTATAATACAAATATAAAGTAACAAAGCAGAAACATTTGCAAATATATTAATAACTTTATATTTTAGCTTCAAACTATTTCAAAACAGCCAGCACATGCAGCTTTCTTACCGTTGCATAGTAATAGGTATTTAATTAAATACCAGAACTATTCAGATTGTTAGGATTGATTAATACCTGCGTATGTCGGCAGTAGTTTCTCTGTAATCTGTTTCTGTTGCAAAATGTTTAACTCACGTACAAATATAATAATAATGGTTTTTAGGTGTGTTATAATATATACTCTATGTGTTATTTTTATTGTAAAGTGATTGTAATAAGTGTGTATAAACTACACCATATAGTTGAAAAATGGAGATATAAAAAAGTACGAAAAAAATAATCGTCTTTAAATTGTAAGTTATAAAATTATTGTTAAAACTTTCGTGAGATATAATTAAATTATTAATAAAAAAATTAACGTTATCTGTATCATTTATAGATCATATTTGTGGAAGTCACTTTTGCATATTTCCGCACATTGTAGGTGGCTAAAGTTTTGGCTTATAGCTATTGACAGATAAGTCAGAATTCAACATACTCTAAATTCAAACTAAGAAATATCGAACAATATTGTTTGAAGGTTTCTTTCTTTTTTCAATTTCCGACAAATATCTTGACAGAAGTATTATTGAATATTCTGTAACTTGATTAAACATGGGCCACTCTTCATGGGCCGTCATGGAGAATGAGTATTTTAGTTTTAATATTGTTGTTTCTGTACCTGATGTACATACGTAAATTCTATTAACCCTGCATCAACAGTCCTTAATTTATCCAATTTGAAATCCGTATTATCTCCCTAGCCCTCAAGGGTTACGGATGGAAGTGTTTATGTTTTATGATTTAATTCATCCATATCCATAATAACGCAATAGATACATATGTAGAAGCTTAATACAATTATTTTAAACTAAATTTGTTTTATTAGAACATTTTCATTTATCATTGAATAAGGCGTAGAAGAAGGAAACGTGTTGTGCCGACCCCGCTTAAACTTTAACTTTCCCCAAGGGAAAATGGGCAAGAGAATGGTGTGACGAGTAAATATGTAAAAAAAACTGTGTATGTTATTTTATATTTTGATAAAAAAGTATTCAGGCAATCTTCAGATAAGCCAAGTGTTTTATACGTAAATAGTAGATATTTAAAAGATACTTTAGAGTTTTTTGTGTTAGATCCGAAATGGACATATATTTTAATTGAAGTAATTTATCTATGAATTGGGCAAATTCAAAAAGTATAGAGGGAAAAACAAGTCAATTAAGCAGAGGAAAATGATCAACTTTTTGTATTACACTAATTAAGGCAAAAGTTTTAGCATGCAGTTTGCCAAGATATAGTTAGTTGCCTTAGCTTAATTAAGATTAAGTTCATGATAGTAATCAGCGTTAGCGAAATTTGATGTTGGATAATTTAATGTGAATTCATTGCATTTTAATTATACGAACCAATTTAAATTCTTCAAGTGCAGTATGCATGCACTTTAAAATCTTATTAGTCTCAAAAAACAAAGCAGTCATAAAATCCACATTCATTCGACACTCATAAGTTTTATTTATTGGTGAGTGTCAATATAGTTGACGTGATTATAATGATGATGATGACAAAAGACACTCCTGCTAATACAATGTATATTTTACTCTCGTGAAAAGTAAATTTGAAGTTAACTATCCCCAAGTCTCATTAACATTGAAAACAAATAATTTAACCATCAAAGTCATGTCTTAACAACTTACAATTATATTAAAAGATCGTAATAAGAGTATTAATTAAACAACCCAAAGTTATTTTAAACACATTTAAAAGTACAATCGAAGGACTAATGTACTACTGAAAGGACTTTTTGTCATTAGTATTCTCATCAGCATGGCACTCGTAGGACTTCATTAATTTACGTTACTTCTTCTCCACCATGAAACATTTTAAAATGACTTCTAATTTAACATTTGGCACTATTCGAATATTATGCACTAAGTTGTATTGAAAATAATTCTTGTCTAGGTTTAATTGAATATATATTTGTCTAGATTTAAGCTGACGTCCCGAGAAGACTGTAAATAGTTTTAGTACAAATGTGGAATCATTGAACCAATAAATTTAGTCTCTTTTTTAATATTTTTTGTTTTTTATTTAGGTTCAGAAATATTTAAAACTTAATTAAAAACAATAATCGGTAATAACTTTGTTTTGAAATTACAGTATTAGCTTCAAAAAACCGAAACAACTTTTATCTTATCATCCATAAACATTAGCTGAAACAGCGAAATTATTTCTAAAATTATAATACGACATTTACATTTTTTAAGAACAATCTGGTTTGAAAGAATATTCATTTACATAATACAATTAAATTTTAACAGTAGCGTATTTTATGAAGCATTTTTACGAAATAATGAAATATAAATTTTTATATATCACAAGACGGCATTGAATAAATTTACAAAATTTAATTTAAAGCAATTATAAAATCTATTATTGAAATTAACTTTATGGATAAATTAATTTTATTTTGATCAACAAACTATGCTATCACATAAAATCAGTAAGCTAATGTCTTAAAATGAATAGGCAGTGTAAAATGTGTTCTTTATTTTAAAATAGTACTGAATTAATCTTGTTTGTAAGTTTGTGAGTATGATCTATCCCAAATGGTTATATTTAACAATTAAAAAGTTATTTTTAATATAAGAAAATATCAGGTGTGCTATTCTATTTGCATTTATTTCCATGTAAATAAATTTAACATCGAGTTAATGGAAACGTTAATGGAAACGTCTCGCTCTGGGAAATCTTTTCCCCAGCTCTGAGCATCAATAAATTTTAAGTGAATGAAATACATCGACGCGTAATTTCTTCAATTGAATTTTTATAACTCATAAAAACAATTTTATTTCAGATAAAATTAAACGAATAAAAGCATATGTAATTTAAATAAAATAGTTAAAGAATTTGACTAAAAAAGTAGACTCAAATTAGTTAGGTAACCTATAATTTCAGCACAAGTTAATTATTTTTAACATGTTATGAAATCACATTTCTCGAGTCCTCCGAATGTATAACAGTGTCTTCCTATCAAAATATATGAACTTGCATAATATTACACATATTGATATGACCCTATGACACAATAAAAAGTGTGTGATTTTAAAGAATACAACATAATTGTCTTATTATTTACGGGAATAGTAGTAGTGAGAGTACACACGTACCCATATAACATTAAATTAAACGTCTTCATTGTATGAACCGAATACTAAACTATAAATAGTGCACATTACTCCCATAGCCACTTTGGCCATAACCCACAGCCATTCCGCATCTATATCGCAAATGTTTCACGTGTTACTGAGTTACAGTCTCCGCTCGAAAGTGCAACGATATATGATAATATGAAATATTATAGTTTCCGCTGGTACTATCTAGACATGCAGTTAAAAATTATTCACCACTGACTGGCGTTGAAAATGTAACGAAAGAAGTAAAAAAAAATACAAAAATAAAGTAATTTTCTGATCATATAACTACCATATATTTTAAATATATATTTTAGACCTATAATTAAACATAGATTACCCTTTATAAAAATGTATAAAAATAAAATGTTATGAATTTAAATGCGCCCATTTCCAAACGTTCTCGTTATTATAAAAAATTAAATTGACCATCGACGTTTCAAGAATAACGCTTCTAAGATGCGATATTTTCTTCGATTTGTTGGATTTTATTATCTTCATAGCATACTTAATGAACAGCAAAGTCTGTTACGAAAGACATTCTGAAAGAAATATCTACTGATTTATGAAAATGGACGGACCAGTTGGCGCGGTTAGTAAGATCTGACCTTTCACCCCGCAGATGGTGGGTTCGATTCCCAGCCAGGTCAAACATTTGTGTACATAAACATGTCTGTTTGTTTTGAGTTTGGATGTAAAGACTACCGTAGGACGGACAGCAGCGTCCTTTTCTCAGTACGGTGGAACAAGCTACGATCGCCAACTCGCCTGACAAGCGTGGCGATTATGGCGCATTTCCCCCCAATGATGCGATCAATGGCACCCCCATTACTACATTCAGCAGTGGACGATCATAAGCTGCGATGATGATTATGAAAATATGTGTCAGACCTTTATAACAAAACAGTTTTCTTTTTTAACACTTCAAACGCAAATGTAAGAAAATGTATAACAATATTAATAAATAATAAAATCTTATAATAGCTCTTATAAAATATGTAACGTTAGTTTCATCAATTATGAGAGTACGGCTCGTCTCTATAAGATTTTTTTTTGATTTGATCATGGCACGAGTTTAACACATGACCTAAAGAGTTGACAAAATAGTGCCACGGCCATTCGTCGAGGAACAGACCTTACTACTTTGCAAGGCCATCAAGGAATACGATTAGAACTCTGACGTCAACGATTTCCGTTGTATTCACTTGGCCGTAACTCGTAGTAAAGAAACCAGTTTAGTGATGTATAGACTAAAATACAAGTACGTATACATAAGGCCGATTGCAGATCAAAAGCTGCGAGACTCTATGTTAAATCTAAACTTGATAATCAATGTATTCATTTTCGAGTTGTCGCGGTTCATCGCTGTAGAATATATAATACTGTAGCATTATGTTTATAAAAAGTAAACTATATTATCTACACGGGGTAGACAAATTACACACAGAGCACCAAAACATTATTATTCGTCTGCAAACATTGTCACGTAGAACAGGCCGTACCTGCCGACGTCAATACCCCGGAGACCTCTTCGACTATCACTTTGTATTCCTACTGAACTACACTATTTAATTTTCGTTTTACTGGCTTCCAGTGAAACAACAAATTGATTGTCATTCAAATACTATGGAATTGTACGTAAGTAATAAAAATGGGCAACGTAAACTAGTAATTATTATGGTAAAAAAAAATAAGCCCTGACTGACTGTAGCCATATGACACTCCGGAGACGGAGACGAATCGAATGAAACATCACTCTTAAAAATCGATCAAGTCAAGGTCAAAGTCAAGGTTACAGGATATCACAGTGGAATGGATAAACATAGGTATAGATTAAAACATACATACATAACGACAAAAATATTATAAAAGTTTATTAGCTCAGTTAATTATACGAACAGTGGTAGAGCTGGTGGAGTGGCAAACTCATGCAAAAAAGGTCACGACCTTTCAGAGTATAATCATGAAATTGTGGTATTGATACTGCTTTCCCTTGATAAGCGAGATGCCGCAGACCCTATCCCAATCCCAATTCCTGTGCTGAAGCTGAAAACTAGTTTTGGTTAATGCTACTGATTTTAATAATCTTTACGAAAAGTGCATTATTATTGCTGAGAAATGAGCACCAAAACGGATTTAAAGTAAATATGGTTAAGCCCTTCATTTTCAAAACTCTCTAGTAGATTGTTGAGGTAGACCAAGACCAAACTCGAACAACTTAAAGTCTCATTAGCATTCGTATAAGCAGCGGGTTAGCGCAACTTTATTAATAAAAACTTTACCAAACAATAAACTAAATAAATATTAATTTTAAAATACAAATTACTTGTTTGTTTCATTTCAATTAAATAAATGGTAGAAATTTCACTTGGTCATTCATCCTTAGCAGATTCAGCTACTAATATGTATATTCAAATTTTTATCATAACATGTTCTAAATCAAATGACAATAAACAACGATATAATTGATTTTAATACTCAAGACAATAGACAAGAATAATAGAAAATTGGAGAGGCAAAATGTTAGGTTAGGTTAGGTACATTGGTTAGGGCGGGTATGCGTAGACATTTTCCTCACATAAAAAAGGTACATTGGATACGACACTACGATCTTATAATCACAATAATAGAAGGGAAGAGGGAGAGGGGAAGGCCGAGAAGAGCGTATATGGAACAAGTGAAAGAGAAAATAGACGTCGTGTCGTATCAAGAAGTAAAGAGAATGGCACAACAAGACAACAATGGAAACCGGCAAGGACAATAAGAAGTCCTTAAAAAAGATGATAATTCAAGACAGATTATTAAGAAAATGATAAACTTCTTTTCAAGAAAAATACCAGATGTTATTAACCAAGTATGTTGAACATGTTTCAATAGTCCTAAGTTTTTGTATTTGGTTACATTATTAATCACATAATACCATAACATTTTGTCCATTTTTATGCGAGTATATCATTCACAAATACCCGTCTAGAACAGATACATATTCCAGAGCCAGTTAAACAAAGCCATCATTTATGATACTTGTCCAATTACAAACAAGAAATAAAAATGATAAGAAGAACAGAATAATCAGTTCATGTGCTTTATATCCTATGTACATGTACAGTTTGTAAATGTACAGTAAATAAGTCTGTTACTTTTTGCGTGTTTTGAGGGTAGTGATCTTATAAACATTGCATCAAATGCAATATTAAAAGCTCGATAAAAATTCTATATAGCATAATATGATAATATAACACAATGACCATTCTATTATTTCATTCCTTTTAATTTAAATTACCTAATTGCAATGTCTGCAAACAGAAAGCAGGTGGAGCTCGATTACTCCGACGGTTCGTGTTTAGTTTTAATTAATGTTAAGCTCAGGACACTTATCGACTTGTAACGCCTTTTTTTAATATGAAACCCCATTCTATTTTATTCAATTCAATAATCGAAATTATGTTTAATGATATTTGTAAAGTCTACAGTATGTACCGAAAACTAAGCTTAGCTCCAAAAAGCGAAATTAATCGATGGAAAATTTAAGAACACTGCATTTTCTTTAGTTAATAATTAGCTAATAATAGATTTTGAAGCAATGTAACCACCGCGTTCCAAATCGAAATCCATCTTAATCTTACAAATCAAAAACTAAATAACGTATTTTTAAAAAGATGATATATTGAGAAATTTGGCCAGCCTATTATATTTCTAGGTAATATAAAATTGCTTTCATACAGATATTATAAATTTGTAAAATTAGTTTAATTTCAATTTCTCTTGTTTGCGTAAATGTAAGAATCAATATAACAAGTAAAATTAAAAAAAAAACTTAACTTTAGCCTATCCTTTGAAACAATTTAGCGTTGTATAAAATTTGCTGGGATTCATAAGGCAGTAATGAAAGCAACATTCTAAGGTAAATTAAGTTATTCACCGGCACGTGGATGTTTTCAAGCAAAACAATATCAGAAAAAATACACAAATCTTACAAGTTATTATAGCAGCTTAGACGTCACCGTATGATAAGGTATAAAAAACTGTATCAATAAAATGTATTCGAGAAAAGTTTATTTTAATCATGATCCATGATATAATAATGTAACATAAGGCCGTGGATTTAAATCTACAAAATATGGCCGTGGACCATTTTCTAGCACAAGAGTATTTGAAAAGGTTAAAAAATGTGGGAAAATTAAAAAATATAGATACTTTAAAAAAAAAGATACTGATAGAAATATCCTCTCGTTCCTCGCTCCTGTTCACACTACGTACTCATTGTGTATTTAGTACAAAGGAATGTATTTAAAGCTCTGTGTGAGAGGAATGTTTTGCTGCCGTGAAATCATTGTATCGCCGGCTCTCGTATCTAAAGTGAAAAGAGCACCTATCACCTGTCGGTGACATTTGCCGCTAGGACCCTTTCACTACCAACTATTGTATCATATTTCAATAGCACTTCACTACAATATTTCATTACAAACAAAAGTCGTCATACAAACTCATTTTTTCAAAACCTTAAATTTGTACTTGCCTTCTTATCAAAAACCACTTCATGGCGAACAAACTATTTCTCGAAAAATCTATCTCCAAAATTAAGGAAATTCGCGAATCCCCTTACCCTTACCCTTACCGTGCATTAGACATTAAAACACGATAAAATTGCATTATAAAATAACTCAACAGCGTAATAAATTGTTCATGTTGGCCTTATTGCGATTATTCTAAGCCCAAAATTGTAGCCAGACCGATCTTGATATCATCATAAACCTAGTACTTTCTAGGTGATTAGGCCTTTCTATTAACCGGTTCAATGTCACCTGCTACAAAAATCTATTTCGGTATACTATTTGGACACGCTACAAATAGTTATCGTAGGAAAAGGGTTGTTTTCGTTACATTTACGAAAGTACAGAAGAAGGCACTTGACGTTGATTCAAGTTTCTAAGGTAAACTCAGGTAGTCCCCGCACCGATATAATCAGAATAAAGGCTTAGAGGTTACTTAAGAAAAGGCTTCTTGTTGATGATGTTGTTTCTTTTACCTTTGTACTTTTAATATTAAAAACGATAAATGAAAATATCACAACTTTGTACGAAAATATAAATAGGCAAAATCTTTACAAAACGCACTGATTAACAGTTTTTTTTTGTGAATATTTAGGTACTTTAGATTATACAAAGCTATAATATGTAAAAGTTATCATAATATGACTGTATAAATGCTTCCATTAATTAGAAGCAAATATCATAACTTTCAGCGTATTCTCTATTTATGTGTTCTATTATTTTCAACCAAGAATAAACATAAATGTCAACAAGTTAATGCACTTTCTATTCACCGGGGAAATCTTCCACTCAGTTGTAGACCAATAGCAAAATCTTATTATATCAAATTGATTTACAAGAAACAAAGTTTTCTGTAATGTTTTCCCTTTTTTTTTCAATTGGTATTTTATTTGGCGTGTTTTATCTTAGTTGTAAAAATAAAAGCAATTCCGTGTGATTCGAAAAGTAGACAAAGAATATTTGAAATTTTATATTTACAAATGTCGACTAATGTTTTGCTTGCAATCAATACTTTGATATCATTTTAACTAAATTAGACATCCAGAAGAAGATAGACAAACCGAAGTTAGACATCAGACAAAAAATCAATTGTTGTAAGATGTTGGTCGCGAATATAATACACGAAATACAATTCTTTCACTGTTTTATTTTCTTAATTTGTAAGTAGAACAATGACATAAATTATTAAATAACAAATAATATTTAAGCTCATGTTATGAAACTAAACTAAAAAAAAAGTTACTGTAAAAATCTAACAAGATTTCGAGTTCGAATAAACTTTAAATTGATAGTGACCAAGTCGTAATTTTACAACGTTTATATATGATGGAAATAAGAAGACATACATACTTCGAAACTATTTCTGTTAAATAATTATTATTTTGTGTAGCAGTCCTGGCGTTTGGCACGAGTCGCACGGACGACGTAACCTCGCTCAAACAAGACTTGCGTAAAAATTCGCTGTGACGTTGACAGCTTCTATTAGTTTTCCTCAATCCTCTTTAATACTCGTCTCTTAGTTTTTTTTTCTACTCATTCTTTGTCTTTATGCGAGATCAAAAATATAACTCAACATACAAACAATCAAATAAGATAAAGGATAAAGAAGAAACGTTTAATTTGTTCCAATAATCTTAGCATTTACTAAAAGAAAAACAAAGATATAAAGATTTCAAGATGCTACTATAATCTTATTTCAAAACGTAAATAACCTACCCCATTGAGATTTACAATATCTTGTAGCTCTAAACATAAATTCTTCTACATTTTTTTTTATTTTTAGTGTAAACGCTTTACATAGGGAAAATGAAACTAGAATGTTTGTTTAAATAATTGTAGCTAAGCTATTTGCGACTATAATACCAGAAGCGTACAAATTACGCAACATATCTATAAAATATTACCATTTCTCAAAATTCAATAAATATTACACAATGACATGTATTTATTAAATTACATCATTATTTTTAAAGATAATAAATACACTGCTCCTAGGTTCAAGTAACTTAAAA
>DWLR01004443.1:0-12080 GCA_018246295.1 Papilio alexanor hazarajatica | reverse complement strand
GTGCATAATTCGTTTTCGTTGAAGGTACATAAAACAATTCAGTAGCTCTGGTGCGAGTTTTTGGAGTGCGGAAGCTCCTAAACTATTGGGTTATTTCAGAAAAGGAAGAAGTATTATTCATGTTTTATGTATTCGATCGAGAACGATTCTAAATCTTTACAAAAATTACGCCTATTGTATATCGTGTGTCTTTTACATTCCGAATGCTACAAAAGTCTCAGGCAGTGGCCTAGGAATAGTTTTTAACAATAAACTCGAACTGAGAGCAACAAACAAACAGACATTGCAGGGTATTGTTCAATTGTGTACCGCGTCGCGTCACGTGACGGAGGTCGTGCGATTGTCAGACAAACAATACTTGACATATTTCCTTTATTTAAATCTATGTCAGCCTTTACACAAGTGAAAAGCTAACGTTTTTGACTATCTTGAAATAAATGATATTTTCCAAAGAAATCTACTAGCACAGCTCTCTTATTGTAAAAAAATTATATATTTCGTTCCCGTATCCGTGGAAATAAAATCTTTTAACGTTTTTTTTTTAACAAAAATAAAAACTATACATTTATAACCACGCTACGCCACAAATCCATTAAATCTAAACAAGGCTTGTCTTAAGACAACCAATACGTCAATTTTTGGTCTATCTTCGGATACTAAGGTTCAATGACATTAAAAATTTAATGGCACCAACTTGCGAATGTCCAATTTCCAACAAAAAAATCAATCGGTTCATAAATAACGCAGTTCTAATGTAATAAACATTAAAAAAAACAAGTAAATGAAAAAAATCTTCACCCTGTTATTTAAAGTCGGTTAGAAATAGTGAATAATCCAAGTTTTATAGGTTTATAGATAAGAGTGAAGTACTTACGAGTAAATAGACAATCTAATCTACAAGAATTTAATATAAGTAATACCTCTTAACTTTCAAGTTGTTAGCACCTCCTCAAAATATGTCACGATGTATGTACCTCTGTGATGTCTTTTGTTTGATCTAATATCAGGCAAACGTTCTGTTTTTCTTTTCTGTGAGCAATATCGGAAATGTTTCAAAACGAATGGATGGACGGAACGCATAACGATTAAAATAACGGTTTCTTAACACCTGGTGCGAGAATAGTCTAGACTAGATTAACTATTGTATAGTACAGTTCAGATGCAATTTTTTTCACAAACTAGAATAAACTATATAGAAAAAACTTTAGAAAATTTCATAAAATGTGACTAATTTCGATCAGTCACGTTTTATTGTATTGAATTAATGCTTTATTTACGAACGTCGCCTTTTTCACCGGTATATTTTGGTTACGGCTTTTACGGTTAACTTTTTTACCGGTTATTTATAGCCACGTCAGCTAATGTCGAGAGCCCTTCCCGCTGGAGTGGACTTTGGAAGCGTTCCATTTACGTGGCCTCCGACTGTGAAAATTGAACAACCGCGCACACGCCAGTTGACATATTTTTCTTCTACCCTCCGGCTGGCTCTACAATTAGTTGCCCAGTTTAGTAATTTAATTTGTGTTCTAAAACTACATATAGGGATTAATCTCTGGATATGATTCTGACCAGCTTACAACTTGAACGGGGACGAGATCGGAAGGCTACCATTTAGAAGTTATGTTCTTGAATCTCATGCTTATGCATGGGGCCATGATAAATCTTGTAATCTTATTTTGAAAGTAAACATAAAAAGCGCTGCTTAACGCTACATACAAATTAATTCAACCTATTTGGTGCAAAGAGTCTATACCAACTACCAAGGAGGAGATAAGTGAAAAACAGAAGAGCAGAACAGAATCGTAAGGAAAAATAGAACATGGAGTGAATGTTAATCGAATAATTAATTATTGTTTCAATGATACAAGTTTCATTATGAAGTTACCATTTCAAGGTGGAATGTATATTTTATTTCATACTTTCGGACACAGTGAATATTTTGTAGTTGTGTTTACATCAATTGTATTACTAAAAGTTGCAATTTCGAAGACAGTAAGTTATATGGCAAGTAAACAAATCGTTGCAATTCTTACGTCCAAATCCCTTACCGTCCTTTTGACTTAATAGGTAATTTTACTTAATAGGCGAGCCCTATAGAAAAGAAAAAAAAAGTTTCAAGTAGGATATTCCGTTCAACTTAATTGCAGAGAATTACTTTATCTCAGAATATTACTTTTTATGCCAGTAAAGTAAGTAGAATGAGTGAATATGTAAAGGAATACAAGACAGTATTGAGGTCCGCTGCACCTCACTCAGCAGATGAAACGCAGAGGTATAAATAATAACTTCACTCCGGTACTCTGTGGTATTGTTCTATTTACACGGGCATTTTTTTTTTAGTAAAAATGTGCTATTTTTATTCTCTAAAAGGTAAAGCACAATATTTTTACCACTCTGCAAATTTATGCAGTTTCATCTAAAATAAAACCTTAATTAAAAGCAAAAAGTTAAAACTCAAACAATATACTACGGGTTTTTTAATGCAAAATTGTACTGCCGCCACCAACAAAGATGTTTTCTGAGAAATAGCATAAAATGGAGTCATTTTGTGCTCAGTTCGCGACTTTTCGCATAGGTGAAAGAAAAGAAACGAATAATTATTTTTTAAATGAGTTATTTCAGCAGATTTGAAGATAGATCAATAATGTCTGAAGTTTAGGAGAAGAATAAGTTTCAAATTTGCATACATTAAAATCTATATTTACGCGTTGAATGGGCCATCTAGTGTCTGAGCCCAAGCGATATATTAGAACCTCAGAGAGTACAGGCGTAAATTAAACTAATTAATACTTTTACTATGGGGTCAACCAACGCAGCATAATATTTTAATAAGTAAATAAAAAAATATCGTGTTTTTTCTTATTATAGTAATACCTTGTTACCTGAGGCATCGTTGCATAAAATTACAACGCGTCGCCAGCGACCGCAGTCAATTTGTTCGCGACTGTACACACGCGTGTCGCGACTGTGCACACACGTGTCGCGGTGCAAATTTAACTCGCGTCAATTCTCTTTTGCCGCGTGTTCTTTGGGTTTGCATGATTTTGAGCTCTGCCTGCGTTCAGTATCTTGACTAAAAGCTATTAATTAAGTTATAAATATGTTAACGAATTATATCAAGCAATATCGATTATTTCAATGGAAAACAAGCAAATGCGCAAGCAAGTGAGACCAATATTAAAATTAAATTGTTATAATAATACAATCATTGCAAATACTGTTGACAAGTATCTATTGTCTAGTATCTATACGCTAAGCTATTTGTTGCCCGGCTGACATTAGACCGTAGGTATTTACTGATTTATTTATATCCGTTCCATTTCGAGCTGCTGTAGTCTAGAACGGGGAAGAACACGACTCGAAATTCATAATCATTCGTTCTATGTTCTGCTTGCTTCTAACGATAGTGCTATAAAACGTTAAAAGAATTAGCACTATTGGAAAGGTGCAACGCAAAATCAGTAATATAAATCGTGGGTTATCTTGGAATATTCAACCGGCGTGCTCTCGTCCGTTGAAATCTTGAGGCACGTACCTTCTGTATTTCGGTTATACATCTGCAAGCTCCTCAAGATATAGTGCTAGGGAACTTTAAAATTCACAACCGCATTGTACACTAATACAATCGATGAGAAGTAGAAAATTGCATGCGCATCTGGCTTTGCTACGCCAGTCTTATCTTCGAGTCCTGTCAGTTATTTCGCTCGGAGGAGTGAATGTGTAAGTTGAATACGAATTTTTTGACTGTATTTATTCTAACGATGAATTGATTTTTTTATTTATTGGTATGGTGAGAGGTTTCTTTCTGATGCATACAATTAATCTTAGAATCAAAACCATTTTTAACGGATGCTGAGACTCACTGCCTACGTATGATTTCAATTACGAGTACAGTGTGGTAGACAGAATTTGAAAACGATTCAGTTTTATTGTTCTACCTTTATATATTTATTAAAAACATTGTACACAATATACAAAAGAAAATAGGAAGTACAATATAAGGATTATTATACGTATAAGCGAGCTTAACTCTTCAAGAGTTTTCTAACTGCTTACCTCGCGCCAGTGAAGAGTTATTTCTGGGTAAAACTGTGAATGTGTACACATATATAAATATATAATATTTATAATACATAAAAATAAATAGACAAATTCATACTTAACTTAAAAAATATACATAACAAACATAATACATACATACACATGCAAAAACATTATGAATAAATAAATAAACAATGTAATAAAACTTAAGCGTTTAGTTACTTTTAGTTATTTGCTCTAAATTAAATTATTTTAACTTTAATAATATATTATGCATATTTAAATTTAATTCACGTGTCGAGTGATTTTGTTTGTCACCAACGATGCACCATATTACCTGCACATTTCTATTAATATACCAAATTATGTAATTCTATGACAGTACTTTATCACATAGAAATGAATATAGAAATCGTAAGACAATATGTAACGAGAATAGAGGTGGTTTGTAAAAGTATTTTATACCGGAAAAAAAATCGATAAAATATGTCCCTATCCCGATCAATGGACCTAAACGGTTTTCTATTTTATTCGTGCAACGCAGCGAATTTACCTGACAGCGATGTTCCGAGCTACCCGGTGGCTCGTAGTATTATTGTTACGGTTTGAATACAGCCAATTTAGATATTCATTTCAAAAAGCGCACCAATAGCATAATTTTCATTCAGGTATTCATTCGTTCATTATATTTAATAATAAATAGATCTTGTCAATAGAACGTTTTTAATACTTGTAACTTCGTTTCAAAACTTCTTCAGTTCGTAATAAATTTTTCAGCTATTAGTATTTTTTTTATTTTCAAGTTATGGTAATTCATTGTTCGAATTGGCTTATTTTCACAAATACAATGTAAACTCTATATAAAGGCATTTAAGGGACTGAGCATTTTTCGGCGTTATAGAGAGTGGTCGTTAAATGGAGAGACATATATTATTTTATTGTAAAGTATTAATTATGTAAAATATAATAATATGTATTTACCAATATAGTCGACATTTTACACACGAATATTTTTGTCCATAAAAATAACAACACTAATTGCGTATAGTCTGTTATCTTCATCTGATGTGTTTTGCTGCTCCAATATCTAATTATTTTTATGGAAATTAATTTAAGTAGAATCTAATTAAAAAAAAAACATCAGCTAGGAAAATAAGAAACGAACGCGTACGAAGACGCGGCCAACGCCTACTTCTGTAAGTTTTCGATATATTCTCGGAACCCAAGGTCCAATGACATTCAAAATTAAAGACGACCCACTTGTAACTCGCCTTTCCAATAATTAGAAAAATTCAATCGGTTCGTAAATAAAGAAGTTCTGCACTAACAAACAAAAAATTCAAAGGAATTGAGGACGTCTTCTTGTCTTTAAAGTCGGTTAAAAATCTTAACAATTGAAGTTGTTTTCGTGAATTGAGTATAAATTTGATAAATCTCTCTGAGCACTAAGATATTCAGAGTAACAATCAAATAACCGCTCAATAATCGGCTTTATCGTATCTGACGAGGGCACGAGTTTATGCTCGGCTCTAGTGCCACGCTCTCTGTATCCGTTAACAAGGGTCCGAATCATTTAGATATTAATTTGTTGGGTGCGTTGTAAATTAACCGGTTCGAGTTGTAACCGAGTTACCCGGCCGGTCCGTGTAGGACCGAGAATTTGTAACACACCCGGGCAATAATTCGCGACTTGTCCCTGCGATGGGACGTGATTGGAATTAAGATATTTAATTGTGTAAGTCATATCGCCCTTTTCTTTTATGTTTTTAATACATTAAGGTGGCAAACGAGCAAGCGGTCATCTGGGTACCGCTACCCACAGGGATCTGCAACAAGCATTTGTGAGTCGCAGATGCGTTGCCTACCTTTAATAAACATAGGAGGGGATAGTCAGAAATGGGACGTTTTCTTCTATCCATCTTCTTCCCCGTCAAATCCTCTTTCTCTTCCCATCCTGTCCTTAGTAGAAGAGTGTGGGAAGAGGGCTAAAATTAGGCCTCCAACAACTCATGAATCTAACGAAACGCAGAATTATTCGAATTCACGCTTGTGTTCTGTGAGGTCGTAGTGTTTCACCGGTCGATTGGGCCTTTTGTGCAACACATGTACTTGTTGCAGACTCTAACACCATGTCAAACAATGTTTATACGAGGTCCTAGGAAATTTAATCCTTTGAAGTAATCCCTATTAATATTATATATGTGAAAATAGCTCTGTCTGGCTGTTACGATTTGACGCCTAAACCACCTACCCGATATTGACGAAGTTTGGTACAACGATAGATTTAACCTTAGGAAACGACATAGGATACATTTTATCCCGATAAAAAAGTCTTGGAGGGGCTTAAATGAGGGATGAAAATCCGTATTGAAATTCGTCTTTATTAAAGATATTCCACCACCACCACCACTTGGGTTGGCGATCGCAGTATGTTCCACCGTAATAAGAAAAGGACGCTGCTGCCCGTCCTCCGGTGTTATTTACATCCAGACTCAAGACAAACAGGTATGTTCATGCACACGAATGTTTGTCTTGGGTGGGAATCGAACCCACGACCTGCGACGCGAACGGGAAGTGTCTTACCACTGCACCAACCGGTCAGTATTAAACATATTCAGATACAACATATTAATGGTTTCATGAAACTTTGTATTTAGGCCCTTGATAAGAAATAGATAAATGTTTGTTCTAGCGTTTTTAAAATTTTGATCTTATGGGGTTGAAACAGGGGCTGAAAATTCGTATGGAAGTTTAAACATATTCATGCTTTCACATATAACCACGAAACCGGTTTTGCTAAAATTAGGTATAACAATAGGCTATACCTTGGGAAAGGAAACAGGCTACCTATGATCGTAAGAAAAGGCTTGAAGGGGTTTAAATAGGGAATGAAAGTACGCATGGAAAATCGTCTTTGTCGAAGATTAAACTATGAAACTTTGTATTTAGGCAATTGTTATGAAGTAAATAAATATTTGTTATAGAGTTTTTGAAATGTCGGCTGTGTGGGAATGAAAAATGAATGTTAGTATGAAAGTCTAAAATAATTCACGCTTTCATACCTAACGTCGCGAAATAATATTTGCGAAATAAGTGTCCTAAAATGTTAAAAATGCTGCCTACATTAGCTATTCTACGCGGAGGAAGTCGCGGGCAAAAGCTAGTAGTGAAGGAAGTATACAAATTGCACAGTTTACGACATCTCATTTCCACTTTAGTGACCTTTCACTTGCTTAACAGGTTCTTGTGAAATTTTAAGCGAAGTTTCACACTAAAAGGAAAAGATCAAAGGTGAGAGTTTCATCGGTAAGGCCACGGTTCCGTAAAGAATCTGAGCAATGCTCAATGATGCGGAACTCAGCCGCACGGACGCCCGCGGCTCTAACTAAACTTGCCCGATTAATTAAAAGTTTTTAGGAAGTCTTTTGAGGATTTTGTTACACTGTATACTATACTTATATCTAGAGTTATCAATTTTGAATGAATGATGCTATGCTGCAAGCTCAGTTATTAAGGAAAGTTATAGCCTTTCAAATCACTAAGTGACGCGGCGGGTGTAATCGCGATCGCGGAAAAAAAAGGGGATTGATTGGTGGTAAATAAAAGTAGGCAATAGATGAAAGTGATAGTACCGTTTTGATTAATATAAGACGTAGTGTACCTTACTAGATAGTTGCTAAACTGTTGCCACTGCAACTGACGAGTGGTTTAATCGCAGGCGTGACCTTGTTTAATAACATATATGTGTAATACCAAACTTTAGTCCGGGTCAAAGTTACGCCAAGTTGTGAATTACTCGCTCCTGTGTATACATTTCTAGATTTAATAATTTATGCCTTACCTCTTTAGAAACGTATTTGTAATACAATTTGGACCAGTCTAGTCTAGACTTGTAGGCTTATTGGTGAACTTTAAAACATTTTAGCGGTCTCTAGGGTGAATACGCGTGTTAGTTATTTCAAGCACTGTTGTATGACAACGAGTTTTAATTATGATTGCTTCTTATTATTCTGTTAGCAAACTTTGCCAAAATAAGCTTTTAATAAGGTATTTTTGTACTAGTTGATTTGCACTAGAAGACACCAAAAGGTCGTATCAATACATATATAATTATTTTACAAATTAATAAAATCTACTAAAATATCTTCAGTCTGACACTATTATTATTAATGATTGTTATTATATTTGTAAGTTTTACGGTCTTCAATATGTATATAATAATAGGCAGCCTGGCACATCTCTCTCGCTTCTTCTGCAATCATATATTCATCTTTATCCATCTATACCCTGTTCCAAATTAAAACCTAAATTTTATAAATAAACATACGTCATTTACTACAAAAGGCAATTACACTATTGAACATTTATTGCCGAAAAAGTTACAATTTTGTGGAACTTCTGTGATAGAGTGAAGTTAAATTGTATAATAAACATAGCTAATTCTGTAAGTAGAGAAAACATTACCGTAAGTATTTGGGAATATACGAATGTTAGCGTAAAAGCGTGAGGTGTACTCTTTGTTTGCAAAGTTTAGGTCTTGATTTGGAACAGGTTATACGCGTACATATACTCTACTTTTGTGCATAATCATAAGCATAATCTGACATGTATGGGTTCAATGAATATATTCCACACAGAAAATGGAGTTATATACGTTTTCTGTGTGTAGACATTTATGTTTGGCTTTTACTCTAAGACGCGCTCTCTCTTTGATATCAATGATTATTGAATTTATATTTGATATCTATCTTTAAGACTCAAAAGAGCTAAGACACTAACTGCGCAGTTATGAGCACCAAACTAACTGCTCGGATTTAACTGACACTACAAATAACGTGCCTGTCGGTACTTACGAGTTATGGACTTACGTTAATATACTGCGGAGATATGGCTCGTAAACGGTTCTCTTAATACCGCGTAAGACAACTTTTATAGTTTCATGTCTCATACTTGACTTGTCTATTTTGATATTTCATTTTTCTATATTTTTTTAAAATTATACAATTGCGTGGTTCGATTAATTTCCTACTTAAGGTACCGAGTTTTTAAATTAGTTTCAAATCAATTTTGAAAAAGACAGATACGATTAATTTCAGAATGTATCTAAATCAAATAAAAAGTCAAATTAATGTTACGTATGGAACTGTATAACTTTAAAAATATTTCTAGTAGAGGTATACTTTTAATTTAAATTGCTGTTACAAAATATAATAATATGATGTCGGGTTCCTTTAAAATTGCCCCTTTTAAAGTGCCCTTAAAAAGCTTAGGAACCGCTGTCTGAAGGGATTAGGTAGCTAATTCAATTAACTAAAAGCTTGACCTTTTAGTTTTTTTTATGATGGCTTTAAAGATTGCTACGATAAGCGTCGCGTGCCTAACCTTATCATGAGTCGTTGAAAGAAAGCACCACTCAGAATGTGCGACCCAAACCCGCGTTTATTTGGTGCCGGATGGGTCGGCGAATAAATCACACGTATAATACACACAAATTGCCGTTATTATGATTCGGAATGTGCTACTGCAGTCCCTTGCTTTTTACGACTCTGATTTTTTGAAATAAGTGACTGCGAGATTTTTTTTTAAATATATAATAAAAAATCTGTGTCACGTATTTGATATAGTATTACTTATAGTTATTAAGTTAATCAAAGTGTTTGTTTCTATTAATTTTATGAGTGTTTTATTGAAAAAGAAAGAGTAAGTGAGTAGCTTTTTTATATTAATATATGGGACATTTAATGATGATTTCGAGTTTATTGTTATTTTTCGGTAAATTATGTAGTGTACGTATATATTAAATTTCGCTCATATGACATTATGACAAAACCAGATCAAGTTTAAAAATTTGAGTGAAAGTTCTGCTACACTTTGAATAACTTTAAATGTGCATATTTAATCTTTATCGATTATTTGTGACTAATATATTGTGAATAAAGTTGGTAGGTTCACATTGTGGACCTAGTTCACAATTTAAATGAATAAAATCAGTCCTTAACCAACCGCCGATTTATTGACAGGATACGCTATACTATACTAATGAAAGTATTAAGAGCATCCGTAACCGACGAGTAGATGATTCGTAGATTCGTAGATGTATGAATGTGGAAGCGCCAGGTGGAAACCCGTAATATCTCCTAACGCTCTAAGTTACGGCTGTGAATTATGTTGTTTTTGTTACTTTATTAATTATTGCGTTCAATATTTCCTAGTGATAGCTACCCCTTTAACGTTTTAATTTTATGGGGCTGCGGCGGTAAATTTAGGATTATTAAATTTTAGATTTTAGATTAAACGGTGGCCCTTTTTGATACCCCTTCAGTTCGTGGCACAGAACTGAAACGCCGCGTGATAAAGTGAGATCGATTCTCACGCCTCCAGCAATAAGTCTTGGCGCTTTTATTATTCGCCGGGAACTTTGATTAAACTCTGATTAATTGAGACGTCATACTTCTGTGACATTTTATTATCAATTTTCGTCAGAGCTGCTCTAATTATTATTAAGTATACGATATAACGTACTTGAATTATGTCATTAGATTGGAAACTTTTTTCCAATAATACCGGACAAACACTTGTGTACACTAAGTGATGGTCGTATGTAAGAGGACGATTATAATTTATTTATTTGAACACAATTATATGAACAGTCTAATTTTGTGAATGTGTCGTCATTCTTCAAATATCGTATTTTATAAAAACTTTAGAATTCATACCGATTTTATTTATTAAAACGTGTTTATTATAAACAATTATGATTGTTTATAAATATCTTATTTTAACTTATCCAATGTAATTATTATCTACAGACCTGTATATTTTTGGCTATAAACAGCTCTACAACTAATCTTGACGGACCGGTTGGCGCAGTTGCCTTTCACGCCGCAGGTCGTGAGTTTGATTCCCACCCAGGACAAACATTTGTGTGCATGAACATGTCTGTTTGTGATGAGTCTGGATGTACAGACCACCGGAGTACGGGCAGCAACGTCCTTTTCTTAGAACGGTGGATCATACTGCGATCACCAACCCGCCTGCCAAGCGTGGCAATTAGGGCACATTTCTACCCAATGATGCGATCAATGGGGGAAGCCTTTGTCCAGCAGTGGACGATCATAGGCTGAGATGGATGGAACTAATCTTAATTTCATTTTGTTCCAGATCGGTTCACTGAAAGGTTACTATCTGCTGTCTCACCATAAGGTCCACAAAAGATCCGCAGAGCCGAGCCACGAACACCACCGCAAGCTGAACAATGAACCTGAGGTAAGGTTATCTCCCCCGTTGCCTTAAAACCTGGAGTCGGCAATTGGCGAACAGCGAAAAGTTGAATCGAAAAATGGACCTCTAAATATTGATAAATATACGTCCATATAAATTTAAATAATAGTTGGTTGGGGAAAAAGTTTCTTCGCATTTTATATGAAAACATTTTTTTACGTTTAATTACATTTAATTATAATATATTTGTGCCATTTTGTTCGATGACTTTTTTCCATCTTGAAGATTTATTCAACTTTATTCAAACATCATTTAAAACCTCTCATCGAACCCTACTTTAAAATATTTAAAATGAAATAAAAAGAAATATTACCCGTACACAAAAAATACAAAAGAGAAAAAGTCTAGGGCAAAAGGAAGAGAATCATCTGATGCTGCTTCCCGTTTTACATTTTAAACAGCGCTGATTTTCAGCCTCCTCTTCTTCTCTGTGATAACAATATGCTTTAGACGAACGCAAAGTTCCTTGGTAATGATGACGTAAATTTTGCCATATTTGGAAGTACAATAATTTGTCTAGGTGGAATTTTATTTGCTTCTCCAAATATTTACCAGTGTTCGCGCATATACTTCCATGTTTTCACATTGCCCACACGATAAACCTCATTCATTAAATAATTTTACTACAAATGCCATACATTTTTCAAACCAAAGGGCAGTAATGTAAACGGTTTCTCCGGGTAACTATTTTTTTTTTTAAATTTGTTGCTTATTTTCACAATCAATGCATATAATTTTCGCTACTGCTATATATACGA
>DWLR01004442.1:0-12081 GCA_018246295.1 Papilio alexanor hazarajatica | reverse complement strand
TACTAGTAAAAAGTAGGCAAATCTTTCTTAAAGCATACCTTAGGGTCACTGAAATCAATGTCTTTCTCGACGTGCACCCAGCCAGTGGGCGCCCATAGCGCGCCATCCTTGCCACCCTCCGCCGCCTCCTCCCCTGCGTCCTCCACGCCCTCTGCGCCCCCATCGCCAGCGCCCTTGGCCGCCGTCGGACCTTCGCTTTGCTGGATCATTCTATACAACAAATTGAACAAAAACATAAGTACGGCAACTAATTGAAATTCCAAATAAAATTTTAAAATTTACTATTAAATGTATAACTGCCATTTTATCATACAATAAGCCAAATTGATGAAAATTGACTAATATATTTATTATATATTTTTAATTTATATCTACCCTTGCTGTTCCAAAGATATGCGACAAGATGTACTTTCTCGTAAATGGCTAATAAATAAATATAGATAAAACTTGCCTGTTAAGTTCATCGATGACGTCTTTCGATGTGGCGGCCTCGTGGAAGCTGAGCGTGTGCTCTTGCCTCACGATAATGGGCCCCGGCGCGGCGGCGGGCAACCCCGCACTCGCCCGCGCCCTCTCCGCGACGGGGATCTTCGACCTCGTCCTGTGCGGCGAAGACGGCGGCCTTCTGCCACCGAGAAAGGTCGGAATACGACTCCTGTCTGCCCTCGGCCTGACTTCTCTCGGGGTGCCGTCGGTCTTGTTACTTACTATCACAGTTTCAGCAGTAGAAGTGCTCGTCGTATTAGATTCGGTCATCTGCGGCGAGCCGGTCTCGGGCGAGGATCCTTCCTCTTCTTCGGGGACGGGGACCAACGCGCCAGTGCTGCGTCTACACGCACTAAACACCTCCTCAACTAGTGTTATCTCCGCTTCCCCACTTGCTAACGGAAAACTGGGAGATTTGCTTAAACAAGTTTCCACTTCTCTTTCGCATAAAGTAACTTGTTTGTTCAGCATTATATTTACTGTATTTTCTTTCAACGCCGAATTGTGGTCTATATTACGACTAGATTCGATATCACAAGTCTTCTCTTCTTTTTGTGCTAGAGGCTGATTTAAATCGGGGGAATTGCTTGTGTCGATGCATTTGTTTATTTCGTTTTTCATTTGCACCTTAAGAAGATGGTGGTCATCCACCACGTTCTCAGTGTTTTCCACTTGAGAGAAATCATCGAAGTAATCCTGAGACTCCACATAGGGATCTTCACGTTCGATGAATCGCGGGGTACACTTTGGCTCGGAGACGGCGTCACAGAACGCTACTTTTGGTCTTTCACTAGAAATTATTTCGCTGGAATCGTTCTCTGAGAAACTACCAAAGGAATCTGGCCGTTGTCGGTCCTCAGACACTTCGCTGCGCGGCCCCACGGAATCGTCGTCGTAATCTGCAGCAGGATACGGCGGAGGTAGTTCGCGTATTTCGGACACGGGTCGAGACGACATCGAATCCGATTCCTCGCGATCCCGACAGTACTTCTGCTGCTCCGCTATGAAGTGCAGCACATTTTGTAAGGCTTGTTCACGGTCTTGCAGTGCCATAGCTTGCACGTCGTGTATTCGCAGATGATTGCTTGGATCTTGAGATGGAATACCCCTTGACGAATTAGACGCCAAACTTTTTGTGCTCTCATATTTAACGAGACGGTAGAAGTCTCTAGTGAAATCGAGACCTATGTTGGTGCAGTCTCCATCTTCGCTCAATGCCGTACTGGATTGTTTTTCAGGAGCATCCGAAGCACTGGACCAGGAACCGCCAGGAGAGTGGGTTCCGGAGCACTCCCAGCGCTTCTCCGCGTTTTCTGCATCAGTTATCTTACATTCATCTATTTCCACCGTCGCGAATCCACAATCATTCCACAAACAATCACCAACATCCTCCTCCAGTTCTAAACCATCATCTTCTCTAATACTCGGTAAAGTCGAAAGTGATATTTGACCAGGTGTTGTGATTTCCGCAAAAGGAGATTGTCTATCTCTCAAATCTTCACACGAGAGCGACAAGCTCCAATCTTCTAATTCAGCTCTATCGTATTCCAACTCGGCTAAGTCTCGATGCCTCTGCTGGAGCGCCGATCTCGCGTCGTCTAGTTCTAGCCAATGCTGCACGTAGTCCGCATCGTATTGTGAACCTTCAGCTCGCTCGTCGACCGTGCTGCCCCACGAAACTCTTTCCGAACTCGTCGTAGATGCTATCGCCGGTCTTCTTAAAGGTCTTTCTGGTGCCGGTTTGAGATCTAATACTAGAACGCCCGAGCTCGGCGTGGGGCTGTCTAGACAACTAGTGGGGCAAGTCGTCCCCGCTATTAGTTTTAGACAGAGATGCGAATCAGAGAAGCTCCTTACGACATGTTGGAAGGGAAGGACGGGTCGCGAGGGCGGGTAGCTGCCTCTGACTCCGGCGAAAGCCACGCCTAACGGGAAATATATGTAGTCGGCGTCGGCAAGGAGGCGCGCGTGTCGTCGAGATTCTCGGGGGTTGATAGAGACTATGGTCTGGTTGTCGGTCTCGTCCGAGGCCTCATTGAGGTCGGGCAGGGCGCGGTCGGCCGCGTGGTCGCTCTGTCGCGAGGCATCCGCCTGCACGTCGCTGGACATGGTGGAGTAGCCCTCGTCCTTGGCGCCGCTCTCGGGAGACTCCACACCCGCTTCTCCCGCTTCACCGCTTTCTTCTTCTGTAGCTTTCTCCTCGCCACCTGTAATATTGAAAGAAAAAAATGTTGAGAGAATTATCTAATAATTAATAATCCTTGTCGATTTTGGCTACGGCGACTGCTCGTGTTCTCTCAGAGAATTATGCAACAAGATATAAGGGGAAGTTTTATTTTATTTTTTAAAACTTGTAAAAGTTACTTTAAACTTGCAATGGTATAATGATTAATTTTAGACATTGATCAAGTGACCGTTGGCGGGTTGCGTGCAGGGCTGCGGCATGTTGAGGCTGAGCGTGGCAGGTCGCGCGGGCGGCGCCCACAGCGCGGGCTCCACGGCCGCCAGAGCGCGCGCCAGGTTGCCCGGGCTCACTTCCAGACCCTGCAAAGATGAATATACTTGAATCAGTTCATATTATTGAAACTCTGATATTACGTCGAGACAAACCAATTAAGCTGTTTTTTGGATAGACCAGTATGACCGGAATACTATCACAATTTTACGCAGAGTTTGTAAGGTGATAATATTAATAATAAATACTATTATTGTTTGTGAGGTATTAACACCTCTGTGATTTGTGGTGAACAAAGTGTCCCAATCTTATTTCATTACCAGGTGGGTAATACTCTTTGATAAATGCTAGCAATGCTCTTTCTTTTATGAATTTTTAAGACATGAATACCATTTAACATTTAAACCGTTTATTCGTTTTGGCTCCATTACATATTGGATTAGGAAAAGCCGACGGACGATTAAGCTTATCGTTCTATGAATGATACTAAAGTATTTATTTTTATATAAGTACATTTGGAACATAAGGGACAGACAGACGTGTTAAATACCTTGAGCTCGGTCCAGATGTCAGCGAGGATCTGGTGTCGGCGCTTGTCGTCGTGGCTGAGAGGGTGCGGGTGGGGGTGGGGGTTTGCGGCAGGCGGCGGAGGAGAGTCGCGGAACGACACCAACGACCCGCACGACCCGACTTCAACCACGTGAACTGTCCAACACAACAGACGCAAGTTGTAACGTCATTAACTAGCAACCCGCCCTGGCTTCACTCATTTAGATAGGTAGACAAATAAAAAAGTATAGACTATGTTACTTCCTGATAGAAGAGCTTTCTATTGGTGAATAAAAAAACGTTTCAATAGTTTTTCCTTTTATTCGGGACAAACAAACAATCAAATCTTTTGTAACATCAGTATAGGTAAGAATTGTATACCATAGTACACCGTCTTTAAAATGTGCTTACAACAGAAGTAGTGCTTCGCTTCGGTAGCAAATATAGTATGAAAGGGCCATGGACTTACCTTGTAGGTCTCTGGGCGTGTGCGGCGTGAGTGGCGTGTGCGCGTGGGGAGTGTGCGGCGTGGCGGGCGAGGGCCGGGGCTGCGGGCGCAGCTGGCGAACCAATAGGCCGCTCAGTGCGCGGTTCTGCGCCTCCAACTCGCGCATCCGAGCCCGCGCGCAGCACAACTCGTCTCTAACGCTCTGCAACATGTAATATATTGCGTTAGAATATTAGATAAAAGTGTTATTTGTTGTGCTTAAGCGTCAAAAATTGTAGAAGTGGTTTATAACGCAATCAATTTTATAGGTTAATTTGATCGACATTACTATTAATGAAAAATAGGTTTCTTTTAAAAATGTAAAGTTTATAAAATTTTTAATATTTTTTGTTGGTTATTGGTAGAAAATTTATTAAGAGAGATATATGTTTTTGATATGTATTCGTACCGTGGTCACGTATCCATTATACATTCGGACAAATTAAATGGCTTCGACACTCAAACAAAAACTTTTTTTTGACAATTACGTTTTAAGTGACTTTTGTCAGTTTAACAGTACGATCTCGACCCTTGTAATTTAAGACGTTCTGGTAAGTATTGAAACAATCTTTCTAGACGTATCCATATTTTATTAGACGTCTCATGACCCAGTTTCAGCAGTGTACTAAAATGGGTGAAGAGAAAACAAACATAAATTACATTAAGCAGACAAAATTTCCTACGAGCGCTGATTGATTATTTTGCCTCCGGTAACGTCTTCTTCTAATTCCCCCTCATCAGATGGCGCCGAAGTGAACGCGTATATTTTAATTACGCTTCATTAGCCGAATTAAATTCGAGTAACGTAATCGACGTGCCGTAATTACAAAGGGAACTGCAGATAGAAGATAGAGACGACGGAAAACATCCTGACCGAATCGGAAATAAAATTTCACAATTTGTTATTTTATCTTCTTACGTCTTAACTATAAAGTTTGTTTTGATATTATACATGTTTAAGATTGCAAATTATCTAATGTGAGCTACGTTGGATATCAAATTTGATAGACATTTTCCCCTCGAATTAATTCTATTGCTATATGATATTCAATTCAGCGTTAGACACGTGAACCTTTACATTGAATTGTCATGTAGTAATTACCGACAGACGGGCTTTAGACGATGATAGAGTGCCGCTAGATTAATATTAGCTTATGAATAATTTTCTCTTACAGTATATACGCCCGTGTGGGTCTAAAATGATTGAGGTATCCCTCCTAAGACAAATAGGAGAGAATACAGAATGTAATAATATCTAATTACTGCTTATATTCACGCAAATATTTAAATATTAAATTAGAAAAGGTTATTAGCTTAAAAAGAAGGGTACTATTTTATACAAGAAGGTGGCAAATGAGCAAAGCGGTCATCTAAGTGACCGCTACCCATCACATCTGCCATCATCTACCCATTACATCTGCAACAAACATTTGCAAGTTGCAGATACGTTGCCTAACCTTAATAGACAGTGGAGAGGATAGACAGAAAATGGACATTTCCTTCTCTTGTCAATCCCGTTCACCGTCAAATTCTCTTTCCTTTCCCACCCTTTCCTTATTAGAAAAAGGTGGGAAAGGGAAAAGGACGAAAATTGGGCCTCCGGCACCTCACTCATCAGACGAAACGCAGAAAACTTCTACTTCACGCCTGTCTTCTGTGAGGTCGTGGTATTGCACCGTTCGAGCGGGCCATTCGTGCAACAGATGTTGTTGTTGCGGACTCTACTGTAAAACTTCGCCAGCAACTTTGACATTGGTACGTCAAACACCTCAGTCCTCTTCGTGACTAAGTGTTCGAAATGTCTGGAATTAACATCTTAATTGAACGTATTATTATTGAACACGTATTTATTTGAACATATTTAATGTATTATTATTGTCAATAATGATCTATCTTCATTAAAACGATTTTTCGTTCCCCTTGATGCTCGCTTAAAAAGACTAAAAGAAAAGAACAAAAAGAAGTCGAAGTTTTTAAAGACTCTGGGCCCAGTCATCTTCAAATCAACAGATTAACAGCAATCGTCATTTTAGTAAATCTATGCTAAATAGAATAATCTAATATCTAATCCAATCTACATAGAAATTCATAGGTTGTAGTTATCGAAAAAGAAACAATACGATATTTCTCAGTTTATTTACACATAAATATGTAGATAGCACAGACAATTATGTAAGTATAATAATGAAAATAAAACATCTGTCACCCGCACTCATCGCCATCTTTGTTGTAGAAGTTGGCGCCAAAATCGGCAACAACATGGATGACATTCTCAAAACGGATTTAAACGCAAACGGTCGCATTATCGGACAGATTATGCCAAGATTATAGTGGGCCAGGGCTCCTGTGAAATTATTACGGTGGTAGCCGAGGGCGAATTGTCCCATTCCGTACGATTTATGTGCGAAAGGAGCACCTCGTAATCCACGGCCACGAGAATGTGTACCATAATTATGAGGAAACAATTTCCGGGTTGCATCTTAATGCTTCCGGTGGATTAAGAGATTGTAATGCTAAGCGTTTTTTGGACAAACGTACTAATGCCGACGGAGTATTCGAGTGGCTTTGTCACATAAATAAAGATGAAAGGTGTCGTAATTTTGTCTTTGGGCTTAGCTGGTCATTAAGGGTTTAAAGCTATTGGTGTGTTTAATTTAGGGTTTTTTTAGTTATAATTTAATGTACCTACTTACTTACTTGTAAAAAATATGTATTTACGTTGCAAAATACGTATTTTTTTACAAGTAAGCTCCTTAGCTTGTGTTAGATTTTCTGAGTTTTCTGTAAGTTAGAAATGAATATTTTTACTAAAATTTATATTATTATAAAAAATCCCTTTTTAATGAAACCCCAGTTATTTCGAAAGTATAGTACAGTCGAGTTCCTTCGCGGTATTCCACTTACAGAAAAATTGCCTTGTTACTTGCGACTAGCTAAACTCTTTCTTACAAATAGCCAATTAGGGTGCTATCGATGTTTTGACAAAATAAGTAAAAACTGTGACGTATCTGCACTGCACCCCTGACTATTAATATTACCGCTGTCTTTGTTTTCCGCTCGGAAAGTTTTCCGATCTCTGCCATTCAGACGAAATCATTATTTGCGCATACTCTAACATTGACCGCCCTTTTTCGTCCTAACACATTTAAAAGTAACATCCTATTGGTTATTGTTTCTCCGTCAACGTCGCAAGGCGTACGAAACGTTCAAACAATTGATTATTTCAAAGTGGAATACCGCCAAAGAACTTGACTGTACCTTTTTGTCATTGGGCAGAACTCTCGTTCGACTACAACTTTTGCTTTACCACCATGGAATGGATGGTTCCATTATCCATATTCCAGGTATAAAGGTAGATATGGTTGTCTACCTTGATACCTTGTAGAAGTGTGGTTAACTTTCAATAATATCTTTTAGAAGGTTCTTTTGGAAGGGGCCTTCTGGACTTTACCTCTCTACCATTTTCTAGAAGGGTATAAGTTACTCGATCCTCACTCTAAGCATGCAGTTAGTGTTGTAAGTTCACCTTCTGCGAGAGCAACGCTCGCACGACCTGTTGGGCCACATCGTCGAGCCGTCGCTCGTGTTCGCCGATCGCGGGTTCCGGCGCGGCTAGCGCGCTCAGCTGCCGCCGCAGCCGCTCGTTCTCCGCGCTCAGCGCCGCCACCTGCCCCTGGTACTGTGCCGCCGACGTCTGCAAACCCGGGGAACTAGGTCAACACCCAAACGCGAAACCGAACGGGGAATACATAGCCCTTTCGATAATAACAACTTTTTTATTTCTTAATGTTGATGTAAATTATATCGATCAAATTAATGACATCTTAAGGAAAGGCGATATAAGAGCCTCTCCGGGTGTGATGGCAGTGAGTGTTTGTTATGTATAATGTTGTTTTCTTTCCAATTACGAAAATTATTTATTTTACCTAGACCTAAGCTATCTAGATTAAATAAATACTTTTCGTAATTAGAATTAATAATTATTTAATTTTATTTATGATTACCATAAATAAAATTACATAATTATAAAATAATAGAACGTGATAAGCATTCTGATGTTACAAAGGCCGTTTTGCGAATAGCCATTATTTATATGACAGCTAGCCCAGAGACTGACAACTATATGGAATTGCAAGATCGTAATAGGGTATCGTACTTCGAACTAAACTGGCCGCTCTTAGTTTGTCCCTGTAATAAGTTCACGCAGATGGAAGGTACGGCTTGAGAGAGATAAATTTATCGGGTTAATTTTTTCACAAAATAGACCTTGAATAGTTCTACGTTGGCGTTTAAGAAATTAAGCCTAAATCCCTGTAATGAATGATGATGTTATTTGTAATAGAAAAAAGGTGTACTGCTGTCTGAAAATACATCAAAACAGAATAAGTTGTTCTGTAAGCCACGATATTAAGTTTTTCACATGTACAGTCGAATTCCTTGGCGGTATTACACTTACAGGAAAATTGCCTTGTTTCTTGCGACGAGCTAAACTCTGCCTCGTTCGTACAAATAACCGATTAGGAGCGTGCTATCGATGTATTGTTAAAATAAAGTCTGTGGCACTGTACCCCTGACTATTGTTATCACCGTTGTCTTTGTTTTCAGCTCGGGAATATTTAAGACCTCTGCCATTCAGACGAAATCATTATTTGTAAATACTCTACTGTTTCAACCGGCCGGTCAGTACCGACCTTTTTTCATCCTAACACATTTAAAAGTGGCATCCTATTGGTTATTGTTTCTGCGTCAACGTCTCAAGGTGTACGAAACGTTCAAACGATTGCCTATTTTAAAGTGGAATACCGCCAAGGAACCCGACTATACATACATGACATAGCAAAATCGAACCTAGGATCGCGAAAACTAACTTATTTTTCTGGGTCATCATACTTACTTCAATTGTTTCAAGTACTACGTAGGTTAACAAAGCGATGTTAAATTAATTCAAAAATTCCGAGGCAAAATTATTGTAAATGTAAAACTCGAATTGTATCCATTGTCAATAATAAAAGCCTTAAAGTATTCACGGTTAAAAACACCCTTGGAGTGAAAGGCCATGGGAAATGTTTTCGATCAATCATCCATCAACATGTCACATTTAGTGCTATCGGTACGGCTTTCATTTCTATAAAAATGCTTTCATGCCTTTAAAAATAACTTAAAAAGCGGCTATCATTCGCACTCTTAATTAAACGAACTCCCATAGTTAGTACTGAAATGTCAACCACCACAAATTGAGCCGCTTTACTCCTTTTTCCACCTGAACAGAAGTCACGCACGACGACCGCAGTATTCATGGTCGGAGCTCTTATAATATCGGACAGCTGTTCACAAATACAATTTTATCAATGCAAATATAACAAACAAATTTATACCTTAAACTTCCATTCATAAGGTACAGAATTGTCGCATATTGTCATTTGTGGTAGTCGGTTTTCATTAGTCATCAAATAGGGGGCGAGACACAAAGACCATGAATCTGTTTGTATGTCTGTCTGTCTGAAACAACACGCGGTTGATACGACGCCCGAGGGGTGATGTTTCAATGGGTGAGGTTACGTGCATTTAATTTCGACGTCGCTTTCACCGCCGTGCAATTTTAGGGGGTTGCATGACCAAAAACGGCGTAAAAGTGTCGGGCGGGCACCGTCCTGTGCGGCCACTAATGTCGCTTCGGTAAACGAGGTAGCTGGTGCTAGAATACTCGTCTAACGACTAGGACGCAGGTAACAATCCGTACTGTAATGTGGATTATACGATACTCAGGCTGATAAAAATACTATGGAAATACGTTTGTGTAAACAATATTCATTTATATTTTATATTTATACATTACATAATATTTATTACGATACTTTAACGTACACATTAAATGACAGCTGTCATTATTGACATTTCTACCATTTATACAAATTGGTTATGGTTGATCTACTATGGATTTATCTTTTCTTTAGACTATCATAGACTTTGTTATGTTATACACATTTATTTCATAGAGTAAAAGAAGTAACATAAATTTTGCGCTTTATGACAAAGTTAAGGTTTTATTTATCAATTGTATTAAATTATGATTCGAAATTTACATCAGTTTTCTTCTAAAATAAAAATTACACTTTAAGAGCTTTTTGCAAGAAATATGTATATTTTGCAAATGGTTGCGTAAAACGCAAGGTTTTGAAGAGAGATTTATTTTGTAAAAAAAATCAACACATTGCAAATTAATTTGTTTACGGAGCACCGGGTTAACTGTAAAGTTGTAAAGTGCAATCCTTTGTTATTTTACGCAACAAAATAAATTTAACAGAAATGAGATCAAAAATTATAAAAAACAGCATTAAATTACATTAATTAAAACCTCGTTATAAATAGAAAATTATAATGAAGAAAGGCGGGCTTTGAAGCAAATTGGTACGTCTTCTTCTAAACGCTTGCTGTAAATTTAATTGAAATCCATTTGCCGTAGACGCAGATGTTTCTACGGAAGGTAATTAAGTCGTGGATCGATTCTCCATCAAACGACACTGTGAAATAAGTTCGCTCGAAGCAGGTCTCTTCGAAGCGCACAAACCTCTATATTCGTCTTGATTTCCTTTGAAGCTGAATGTTCGATGAATGGCTTCCGAGATTTAATAGAATGGAATCAATCTAAAACGTTTTTAATTGATATAAAATCTTTACAATTAACTTGTTTAAATTAAGTTTTACTAATCGTTTTATAAAAAAATCTCAGGTCCCTTTAACGAGACTGAATGACAGCATCTCCATTTTTTTACACCCAACTAAGTTCTCAAACGGAACAGAAAGAGATATTTAGCACTAAAAAATGGAATATTTGTTGTAAGGTTATTTTAACCTAATCGAAAGGATATTAACTATCCGTCCCAAAGTGATAAGAGCTAAACTTACAGAACAGCCCGGACTTCAATTTAGTAAAATCACAAAAAAAGGACAGTGATTTTTCATAGAGAACACTTCTCTTTTCTTAACTTATCTAAAGGAAATACAAATCAATATGAATAAAAATCAATGTTTGTATGTTTGTCCTCTATGCGTCCCTAAACCATTGATCACATTGTGATGAAAATTTGATAGGGTGTTTTGAGGATGACCGCGAGTTTTTCTGGATCTCAAAATCTATACCTATGTAAAAAAGTGTTTTTCGTGTTTTAACGAAACTTTTTGGGCTACGCTTTGGTATTTTAGTGACTTAAGATTTTTTTTAACTTTATGTGGCATTGCAATGCATGCGGGGTTCAGCTTGTATTTTATATATAAGTAGGAACAACACCGTCAGTAAATGCATGCGATTAGCATTGCTCGCGTCGCGTTGTTGCCGTGCGGTAAGTTTTCGTATAAATCACGACCCTGAACTGTTGCTGTCGATTTATCAAACGTCACTTTCCCGTTCGGTTGCCTCCGCCCCCGCGCGCCCCGTAGCTCCCCTCGATTCTCAACTTGTCTGGTCTGCACACGGCATTTCATCATTTTCTTTAGGTTTAATACCTATTACTGACAAAACTGAATTGTTATTTATAAAGATATTAATGTACAATTTCATATGTTTATTTCAATAATTTAATTTATATATTATTAAAAAAAACATATTATGCACCAGTATCTACTACTTCTTCCGGTATGATGATTTTCAGAACAAAATTAAATCTCCTGTAAAACATTCATTACGACATAACAACATTACAAGCAATTAAAATTAGCTGGCGCATATTAATAAAAATAATGACACGGGGATGCCTCTATCTGATGTCGACAAAAAGCCATTGTTACCATGTAATCAAAGTTAGTAAAACAATTAGATAATCACGGCAAAAGTTGCACTTTCACAAGATTAATGGTACGTTAGCTCCAAACCGCCGAACCGATGTGTATTAATTCGTGAGCACGCTTTGTTTCGTGTGCAGAGCGATAGAGGGCGCCTTTCAGTGAACTGATTACATTTACGGCAATAAGCAGAATTAAACCGCGCGGCTGTCGTGCCATTAATCACGGCACGCAGTGTAATCACCTTTGGCTGATCATGCGTGCTTTGTATGAATCGATGGTGTACTTTTATATGTTTTAGATAAGAATATCTGTAATATTCTTA
>DWLR01004441.1:0-12083 GCA_018246295.1 Papilio alexanor hazarajatica | reverse complement strand
CAAAAGAAAATAGAATGGAAATTATGAGTTTTGTACGTTATTGTAAATTAGGGTACCATCGTGATAACTTACCCCTGAACTCTAAATCGTCCCAGCCGTATCGATAATTATTGTAAATGTAATGTGAAACGAGATTTTCACATATCTCTATTACATCCGTAATTTTGTTCAATTCTAATTTTGGGAGTTCGGCGCCATAATCTTGTATCGTCCGTTTTAAAAGAGCTACGGATAACAAAAGTATTACGATAGACTTTAGAAATCATGTAATATCGTAATATTCGAATTTAACATAGACTTCCTCACGATATGTTGCGATGTAATGTTCGTACATTTTAAAATATCCTTTGCTGTCACTATGACTATGACCATCTTCCATCGAGTATGGTTTAAAGACGTAACGTCTTTATTATATTTCTCTGCACGACAGTAAAAAATACCAATGAAACAATAAATAGTCTTACATTTAGCGAAAAATGCTCCCAAAGCTACATTCCCATCGGTAGTATTTGGAGTTTTATTAAAATAGTAAACTGTGCGTCTTAAACTTCGTACATACAGTTTAAAATCATCTATATTTGGTACGGTGTCTTCAATTATTAAATATTTGGTAGGGAATTTATCGCCATTATATCGATTGATTGGGCTCTTTGTATCATTTTCAATTAATTTATCTTTATTGTCACATTTTACATTTGCAAGAATTAAAATAAATAATAGTCCTACAACCACCATTTTAGTTTTAACTCCGCCTTTATCTAAGAATTGTATATACACTAAGAACAGTGGCCATAGCGAATGCAATTCGAATTATTAAGATTAATTTCATGTTACTATTTCACAGCCTTGCTGAAAATGCATACTAGGCAAACGAATCAATGTAATGCTTATACGTCGACACTTATCAGCGCTATTACGTTGACTCTAAATTTTTTATCCATACAAAATATACACGAACATGTATGTATAGCATGCCCATTCATGCAACATCAGCTATTGCACGTATGTTCTGACTCTATCTGGGAACTAATGTTCTCAGAATACCGTGAAATAATTTTTTTTTTAGTTTTCCATTTCATTTGATGAATGAAGCTCCATCTCGTTTTCCTAGTCTACTTCTCCCCTCTTTCTACACTAAGGCTGGCATGCTTTGTACAACTTGTAGCTGTGACGAATTTGTAGTGGTCACTTAATAAAATATGTGCCTCTTCTTATGCATAAATCAATCAATCTAAGATTTAATTATATTTCTTAACAAATTCATATTTTATCGCCTAAAATGAGACAATCTGATGATAAAATGTAATTTTCATGGGTTAATATGATTTTGAAATAAGAAATTACACTTTTTCTTATTAAAATCGATTACCTTTATGGCTATTTACTTGTTATATATTTATAATCAATATAGGCATTGAGGCTTCCCAAATTAGGACAAAGAACTAAATGAACGGTTAACAAAGAACAAAGTCCCCTACTGAGGACAGTAGTAGACAGTAGACAAGATAAAGCTTGCATTTAGGACTATTTAGGGCCGTCGTTCCCAACGTGGGACGCAGGCCCAAGCTTTCCCCTACTGAGGACTACTGTCCTCAGTAGGAGAAAGTATGCATTTAGGACTATTTAGGGCCGTCATTCCCAACGTGGGGCGCAGGCTCCACCGGTGGGGCATGGCAATATTATGGTGGGTTATGGGCAGGACGTGCACCCTTCGGCTGACTATAATAAAGACTGTGGGGTAATTCGAGAATGAGTTATTAAAAGATAATTTTTTTCTAGTGAGTCTGTGGATGTTATTTCATTTTTCTCTTTCATGAATGACTTATTATTTGAAAACTCGTTTAGATACCAACTCAATGGCCTTTTAAGCTTCGTTCAGGTAAATAACCGTAACATTGTGAATAACAAAATTTAAATATCACGAGAGGGGGCATCACGATTTTAGAAATGCCTAGTTGGGGCATGGCCCAAAATCGGTTGGGAACCACTGATCATCTTGACTTTAGGGCTATTTTTCTTAGAAGTTGGTAACACTGCATGAGTAAAGTATTCATACTTGATTTGATACTCTTGCTTTGACATCGTCTGACATCTGACAATTGTAATTATTAATCCGTGACCGTAATGATAATATTTTTTTAGTCATTCAGTAAGACTTACTATTATTGCTCCTTATTTATCATTTGTATTTTAATTGGGGTTTTTGTAATTAATAAATAAAAGTAAAAAATGGAAATATCTTTTAAAGGAAAGCGAATACTGGTTACCGGTGCTGGGCAAGGTTAGTTCATTTTCCATTAATTTCAAATGGCTTGATATATTTTACAAGAATACAAAATGAAATACCTAATCATTAAAATACTGCTATATGATCTCACAGGAATTGGTCGAGGTATAGCAGTTGAACTTTGGAGAGCCGGAGCAAATATAGTAGCACTTTCCAGGACGAGATCGCATTTAGAAACCTTACAAAGTGAATATCCCTCAATCGATATAGTTGATGTGGACTTAGCAGATTGGGAGAAAACTCGTGATGTTGTGGAATCATTGGGACATTTCGATGCATTAGTGAACAATGCAGCTGTTGCGATTTGCGAACCATTTCTCAATTGCACCCCTGGTGACTTTGACAAGTAGGTTATTAAAATAATAATATTTTATGTGTAAAATTCACACACCTCCAATATTTACATGTCAATCATTTTTTCAGGACATTTGATATAAATGTAAAAGCTGTTCTTAACATTAGTCAAGTGGTTGCTCGAAAAATGGTAGAAAACAAGACCCATGGAGTAATTGTTAATATATCTTCTCAAGCTTCAAAGGTGAGTTAAATCTATGAACAAGCATATAGTTATTTGTGCACATGATTTTATTTTACTGGTATTATTTATATGCATATACTTATTTAATTTTTACGTTTTAATATTAATTATTCAAATACATGATACTCTCATTGCCGGAACATTTATCATTTATATCATATTTAGTTCTAGGTATAAACAGTTATTTCTGAGTGATCATTAAGGTAAAGGTAGTACTTTTCATTTAAAAGTGTTGAAAACTTGTACCTTTTTTAATATCAGTAGGATCACAGGTTAATATGCTTTTAATTTCAATAAACTGCCTAATTTCAATTATAAGGTACACCAAACAGTATGAACAAAGTAGTCTTATTACATATGAGCTCTTTTGTATTTGCAATAATGTGTTATCAATAATGTTCCACTTTTCCTATTCATTAAAGTTCATTGACTTTGCAAATGTGGATCATGATATTTAATATAATTTATAATATTAATGTAACATTAAAAAAAACACATTTTATGCAAATACAGAATCAATCGATATCCCTACTAATATTATAAATGGGAAAGTAGCTTTGTCTGTTATGCTTTCACGCCTAAAATACTGAACCGATTTTGATGAAATTTGGTACCAATAAATCTAATGTAAATTATAAAAAAAATTAAATTGCTCATTTTGCATATTAACAATCTTCATTTTTAATAATAAAATCTATAATTTTCAGGCAGCTTTGAAAGACCATGCTATTTATAGTGCATCAAAAGCTGCACTTGATGCATTGACTCGTGCTATGGCTTTGGAACTGGGCCCGCATGGGATAAGAGTAAATGCTGTCAATCCTACAGTCATTATGACCGCCATGGCCAAAGTTGGATGGTCGGACCCTGAAAAAGCAGCAGAGATGAAAGCCAAAATACCTCTGGGCAGGTAAGATTGCATTAATCTAATTAATTCTTATCTGCATTTTGTTATTTTAGATGGCATAAGTTATAAACCTTGAATCTAGGAAATCTAATTATTTTAAATATTTAAAGCTATAATGGATCAAACAGTTGGTTAAATCAATCAATATTAGTAGGAGAGTCATTGAATTAAAAAGTCTTAAACTTAGACCCTCAAAGGTTTGATATTTTTTGACACATCAATAGCCTAATGATCTGTAAAATATAATATTATTTACCATCTGATAGTCAGATGGTAAATAATGCTACGTAAACTATCCCAAGCATAGTTTTTAGCTTAGTTTGTATTTGCATGTCAAAATTTGGTTCCTTCAATTTGTATGATACAAGAAAACAAATCATCAAAAGAGTTATGGAGACGTTGGGAGCTGTAAGAAATAAAGGGGAAGGTAGGTTAGCAAAAGGGCATATGATGAATGGGGGGTGTGGCAGCTCAGTCATAAGACAAAACTCAGAAATATAAGCCTCTAACTCGCTGCCCATTGTCAAACTGGCCTCTTCATACAATTGTTGCAACTGTCTCTGCAGTGGCAGAATGACAACTAGAACACTGATTCCAAAAAAATTTATTTGTGGAGGCTTGATAATATTTTAAATAATAATAATAAATTAAAAAAAGGTAGTGTCACACTGGCTAAAAAAAATGCTAACAATAACAATTAACGAGTTTACTTTGAAATTTGCCATACAACTATTTTGATGACTTAGAGAGAGGGCTTGAGCCCCGTGAGCGTCCGTCCGTAGGTCCGTAGGTTGCTAAGGTGCCATTTATAGATATTTTTTAATGTTGGTTTCAGGTTTGGAGAAGTGTCAGAGGTAGTGAATGCTGTAGTTTTCTTACTGAGCGAAAGATCTAGTATGATCAATGGTGTAGAACTACCCATTGACGGAGGATTCCTTGCCACATAAATATCTCAAAAAAGTATCTCAAAACATTCAATTTGATTATTACTTATTTTTAAGGGTTTTGTAGCTGATTTGTGGTCGATTGCTACCCAAGATCTGTTAATTTGATTTATTTGTATGTATTTTAGGTACCAAAGAATTTATTTTGTTTTTATTGAATAATTAAATAGCATTCTTATGTAATTTAATTTGCTTGTATTATATTTTATATTATGTCATGTTCCAAAATCTATAAATATGTGTTACAAATAAAATACGATAATGAATAATGAAATCAATGTTTTTCAAGATGTGTTATTTTTTTGCAAGTTGAATACTTTTTAAAAATTTAAGTTGGTTTATTTTATATATCTCAAGCGAATTTAATATGTGTATTATGTTTACTGTAATTTACTGTGTATATTATATTTCCAACAATAGCTTGTCTGTATTTTTTATTGTTGAATCTTATTTTGTATAATTTGATTGTCTGTGGTCTTTGAACACATTTTTATTAAACAACTATCATAAAATACTAGTTAAATTAGTGATTAAATTTGAATTTTAAAATTTCTATCATATATGTATTAATCAGTTTTTGCGAAATCAAAATCAAAGGATACATAGATAATAAAAAAACTGTATGTAATAATTGATTTGTGGAATATTGTTTAATGACTATGCCATATGTAGGCCATATTCTTTATTGGGTAAGTTCATTGTGAATAAAGGCGTTTTGTTGACGTGATTTGTTATTTCATTATTTTGTTTCTGTGCGTGTGTGTGTGTGTGTGTTTTATCTATTGTCAGCCGTAGACAAAACGCCAACTATCGTATACCAATGTGTACGAATACCGAATATAGAGACCGAACTTTTTGGTAATCCTTGATATGTTCAATTTTTGTAATAATATGATATGGTCTACGCGATCGAAAACTTTTTCTGTCTGCGTAGACCACACCTACTTCTACACCATTTTTCGTGTTTGACATAGCAAAATCTGTGAAACATGCTGAATTTGAAATGGTTGAACGACCTTTAACAAAACCATGCTGTTTATCAGATATACCGTGCCGTTACTTAAGATAGGACACCTAAGACTATAGACAAGTTTTCAAATAATTTAGACATGGAATTAAAAAATGATATCAAACAGTAGTTTTCAGTTTTAGATTTTGAGCCATTCTTATTTATTGAAATTATATGAGATTTCTTCCACATGGAAGGAAATGTACACTCCTTAAGAGAGTGACGAAACATAATTGTAATCGGAAAAGCACGGCAGCGCAATGCGCGAGAAAAACCGGGGGTAAGCAATCACAACCAGCTCCCTTTGACTTATCCAAGCAACTTAACATCTAATATCATTTACATAAATATGAGATAGAGTATAAATGTTAAACGAGGGCTTTATATCAATCAGTATTCAATTTATTAGCAGATCAAGAAGCACTAGTGAAGACACTCTAAAAAATTCATTAAATGCACTAAAAATTTTAATAGCATCGTTATATGTTTTTATCCCCGAGAGTAAAATAGTAAGGGTAAGTAACATATTGAAAAAGTATTTGTGTACGTTCCACATTGAGACCTGGAGCCTAAACGGCGGGACCGATTTTGAAGAGTGAGTTGTCATTCGATTAATGTTCTTCCCCGGAGTGTCATAGGGGTGCTGACAGGCGGGCTTATTGATTTTTAAAATCAACTACTAATTTCTCTATATTTTTTTTAGTATTGCAACACGGCGTTTTAAAGTTCGCGCTTTCCTAACGCGCGTTTTAAGATTCCTCGAATTCCATACAACTACGTCATACACACATGAAACACGCGTTAACATTTGTACAGATTCGTGAGGATGTATGGAACTTGGCGGTTCTTAGAACGGGCATTACCTTGCTGTTAAAGAAACCAGTGCATCCTACAAAATATTTCCAAAACCTGCAGCTAACCCTAAGGAATAAATACATTCTTATTCCCTCGAAGTAAGCTTGTACTCCCTAATCTTCCAGGCAGCAAAAATCATCAGAGACACATAGCGTACCTTCTACGTAGTGCATATTAGAATTTTATGTCATAAACATTATTTGTACAATTATAGGAATAACATTAATGAAGATAACGTTATATAAGAATTATACCGTCCACTTCACTAGATAGTCGATAAGAGTGTTTACAGTTAAATTAGATAAGGGAAAAGAGTTGTGCAAACATTTGACACTAGTGGACGCGTCGTTAATGAAATGGACAAATATTTTGAAGAAAAAAGAATATTGGTCACCGGCGGATGTTCAGGTAATTAAATGTTCACATTTAGACTGGCCTTGTAAAATTATATTACAAAGTCCGTCTGTCGCATCTATCTGTAATTAATATACTCAAAAACTACTGAATAGATTTTCATGTTTTAATTTTATTTGGTCACATTGCTACTCCACATCTACTGTTACTGTAGTCAACCACTAGTTTATTTATTAACGGATCAGGATCATAATTACAACACACACGCCCGTAATCCAGAGGGGTGGGTAGAGTTTAGAGATTTCCGTTTGGCGCGATGCTGGCACACCTCGCTCGCTTCTTCTACATCCTCGTCAATTACTGGCATTCCTTACATCGTATTTATTTAGTATTTTATATATACTGCTTCAATTTTTAGGTATCGGAAGAGGTGTTGTTTTAGAGCTATGGCGGCTGGGTGCCAACGTGGTAGCACTGTCGCACCAGGCTGACAACCTTTACAAGTTGAAATGCGAATACCCATCTATAGAAACAGCCTGCGTCGATGTCCGTGACTGGGACAGGACGCGTCAGATCGTCGACTCGCTCGGAGTCTTCCACGGACTGGTCAATTGCGCGGGAGTCGGTCTGATGGAACCATTCTTGGAATGTAAACCGACAACATTCGATGAGTGAGTATTTATATACAATAACTATAGTTTCGTTAAAACACTTTAATGTGGTAGCTAGTATACAAAAGTAACAACAGTCGAGACGAGTTTCTCGAAAATGCCTGTAAACCATTATTGCCTAATTAATTTTATTTACTTTGCAGATCTATTTCTATCAATACAAAAGCTATTCTCAATATATCTCAAGTCGTCGCCAAGAAGATGATTGACAATAAAATAAAGGGCTCTATAGTTAGCATATCTTCGCAAGCGTCAAAGGTACGGACGTTTTGAGTTCATGTCCATAAGATCATTTGTTTGATTTCCAAATATCTATCTTAAGTTTTTCGGCAATAGACGTTAACCAAGCTCAATTCCATTTCACTTTTATACTCTGGTTGTTTCGGATGTATATGAGGTAACTACCCGTCAGATAATTTTTACAGGCTGCATGTTGAGTGCACCAGCCATTAAAACCAAATGAATTCCTTTATGGTCTTGCGATTTGCTCTTTAGAAGGATCTTAATATCCGGCTTGTTATTTAAACATGAAACAATGCAGGCAGGATTCCAAGATCATGTGGCTTACTGCGCGTCAAAAGGAGCCGTAGACGCGATGACGAGGGTGATGGCCGTCGAGCTGGGGCCGCACGGCATACGTGCGAATACCGTAAACCCAACTGTGGTACTAACAGAACTGGGACGTGAAGTCTGGGCGGATCAAACGAAGGCGCAGCAGATGATGTCGAAAATACCACTCGGCAGGTAATTAACGCTATAACTGTCCATGGATTACACGTAATACATTGAAGACTTTGCTCGATACGTCTATGAATGACATATAATCCATCATTTATTTATCGTGCTGTAAATAAAACCTCACCGGAATTAGAAGATGTATGAAGATATTGATTTAATTTTGATATGGACTTAAAGTAACGTAAATATCCTTTTTACAGTTAGAGTTAAAAGTTTCTCTCTCTCTGCAAAAGGCGTCATTTGGATGCCGAAAGCAAGCTACATGGTGTAAGGTGTATGTGTAGTTATCCCTAAAATATTTATATTAAAAAACAACCAAACGATTTAGTTGATGTGAAGCTACCCATAAACAAAAGTGGAATTAGAGAACCAAAGTAGGATTAAAATACTTATAGGAAAGGAAAGACTAAACAGAACAAAAAAAGTAAGATATTTTCATTAAACGGGCTAAAGTAAACCTATTTTATGATGGTTTTGTATTAGGTTGTGGCACATCCCGGTGAAACCAACCAAGTAGGAAGAAGCCATTTAGAGCCATTTCAAGTTGAGGATTAAATACACTCGTAAGCTTGTTTAGCACTGCTCAAGGGTTAATAATCGGCTTTCAGGTTACTCTTAATTTTAAGATTTAAGTAATTTCGTCCCCCAATCCCTCATAAAGCGACGAAGCAATGTCACACATTGCTAAAAATAATTACAGAACTGAAATATCTTTGCGTGTTGACGGATATTAAAACCTCGCAACCACAAAGTGCATCACACTCACTCATATTCACTTTAATAGAGTTAATAATGTTTTTAATAACCTTGTTATGGGCAATTTCTATCATTAATATAAATTATTAAATGTAGGTATGAAAACTGAACTGCACCTAAAAAGAGTATGTATTGTTTTAAATAAACAATCATCGTAACTGCAAATTAATTTAAACTCAGACCGCGTCAGGTTTTCATACTTTTTATTCTTTTTTTGGGTATTTTTGAATTTTAACAATTTTGTACGGTTAAATTCCGAGTTTATATTCGTTTTGCAAGTATACATTTTTATACCGTACATTTTAAATGGTATTTATGTATGGTTAATATATAATAAATAATCATAGCAATTTGCTGAATTACTTTCCAGATTCAGTGAAGTGCGAGAAGTAGTGAACGCAATAATATTTCTGCTGAGTGACAAGGCGAGCATGATAAACGGAGTCGAGCTACCGATCGACGGAGGATTTCTAGCAACGTAGATAGTATTAAAACTCTGTAAAAATATTGTTTTTTTATTACATTTCCGATCAGAAATTTTAGAAATAGAAACGAAACAAATAAGTTACATAAAAATATAAACTTCACAGATTTGGAAGGTAAGTTTTTAAGAGATGTGTTATTGTATATGTGACGGTGAGAAATGTTATTTTCGAATGTATTTTCAAATTACAGTGGCGTGATCAGGGTCATTAATTCGAATTTTAATTTAGTTCGATAAACATTTTTTTTTAAATATTTAGTAGCCAAAGCCAGACTTTTTGACCTAGATGACAATGGTTTATTATGATCTATTATAATTACAAAAAAAATAATCAACAACATTCATTTTACTCGGTTTATTGTGCCAAAGGAATTAATACATACTGGACATAGAAAACAATGCAAGCATTAACAATTTATATAATAGAAGCATAATTATATGCTAAGAGCTATAATTGCCAGCACGGGACAGTTGCACAAGAAACACATTCACGTTGTAAATAAACGTCGGTACTACTGTCACATTAATAGGATAACTTCACTCAAGTCTGGAGGGAACTGGCGCGTCCCGTACCTTAAATATACATGTATTTATTGATATAATAGAAACTGAATCGTCTCCATTGACCATTTATCCTACAACTAAACGATCCGTTCCCTCCCATCCTCTCACAAGAGAAATTCCTCCAACGGACCCCATTTAATTTGAGAACGATATCGGCGTCTGTACACGAAGATAGGCTGCACAAAACAGAGGCAATCAAATTATAGTATGCGATAAAATAGCCACATAATGACTATATATCACGAGGCACATGCAAAGAGGTGCTTACACTGTTCTGAACCTTTCCACCAGGTTACTGAGCACAAATTTTAACACCGTTAGTCCAGTCTCGGTCATAAAAAATATTTTATAATGACCAATTTTTCAGATTAACAGAAAACTTTTTAAGCACAAAAATTAAGTATGTATTTACAAGAGCAATTCAATATTGATTATTTAATATATTGATATATTAATGCATATTTAATATATTTATGAATGGTAATACATAATGAAATCATAGTTCCAGTTGCTTTTAATAAAAAAGGAAAAGTGCGCTACTGTACTCAAGCGAGTAGAAGCCACACCCACGATGACGTCATGACAAAGTCGACAATCATCCACAATGTCCTACGCCTGTAGCAGACAGCCGCGAAACCGATCCGAATTCGAAGCGTAGCGTAACGTCTACAACACAACTAAACACGAAAACGAAGGGAAAACGCATTAAATGCTCCGCATTAAATTCGATTTTGCGTAATGAGTCTGACTGCTAAAATGGTTCGCCGGAACAAACCAAATCCATGTCAGTTTCCATCAAACTTCGCTTCGGCTCCGGTCCGCTTTCGCGGCTGTGTCCTGCAGGCGTTAGAAACGCCTCGTTGCATATGCACCGTATACTACAACGGTTATAATCTAGTTCATTGTAAAAAACAGTGTGTCGGCCTTAATGTAACTTACATTTATTATATACAAAATTAAATTCATAAAGTCTTTCGTCGGTTGTAGCGGACACGAGCCGAAGCCGTTAAAAGCGTCCTTGTTCTGGATTCCTTACACTGGCGAGCACTTATCTACAATACAAACCCATTCTCGAAACTCCCTTAAAATATTACGATCCCACGAGGGTTAGTAAAATAATATCATATTTTGGTTATCATACAAAAAAAAAACAAAGCTATAACGACCGCATTTATCTATGATAGGCATTAGTCAAACCGAGTAGTTTGGACTCTCCCACCTACATTTGGATTGATACAATGGTGGTGAGCTCAAACTTCCAAAGAGCCAATGATAAGCGCCATGTGGCATTTCCTCCATACTTTAAACTTGCAGGCGAATCCGATGACATTTTGACTCATCGCTTAACCAATCAGATTAATCGTTAAAATATACAAATCTAATTTTACACGGTCTATAGAAAATCTAAATAAAAATTACACATAAAAATAAATGGATATGTGTGTTTGATGTTTTTGCACAATATTTAAAATACTGACTGATGAATTGGATATATATTAGGCGAGCGAAAAAAAAAAATAAAAAAAAACAATTTCATTTCCAAATCATTATATACAATGTTACATAAGATCACAAGGATAAAATTTACTAAATTTAAAAAAAAAGTGATACTAAGGATTCTTATTAAAACAATCGCGATTCTACTATTATAGATTAACATTGCAGTCAAATCAACACAAAATTAATTATTATTTACATAGGATTATTGAACCCGATTCTCAGTCATATTAGAGATGGATGGTCCGGTTGGTATATAGACAATGTTCAAGTCATCTTGGCGCACGGGGCTGTGTCAAGCCCACGCACACATCAACCCACGCACACATCGACCCACGACATCGGCCCACGCACACATCGGCCCACGCACACATCGGCCCACGCATACATCGGCCCACGCACACATCGGCCCACGCACACATCGGCCCACGCACACATCGGCCCACGCACACATCGGCCCACGCACACATCGGCCCACG
>DWLR01004440.1:0-12084 GCA_018246295.1 Papilio alexanor hazarajatica | reverse complement strand
TATATATATATATATATATATATAAAAAAACATGAAAACAAGCTTATTTGTACTTTTTTCATACAAATATGCAACCTACGGCAACAACTTTTAAACTAAATTTATGAAGACTGAATATTGATTTTGAACTGTAATCAAGGAAATGATTTCTTACATTTATGTAAATACAAATTCAACAATGAAATTTAACTACTCAGCTGGATTATATCATACATATATTTTTTCAATAAACACCATAAAATCCATAAAATGAGTTTAATTTCACAGTGAACAAGGAACTCTACTAAAATATATTGGTAACTGATAATACTTTAAGATATCCATAATTTCACTATTGTAAGGTTTTACAAAGAATAAATAGGATAAAAAAATGTACCTTATTGTACTTAGAAGCAAAAGTGCCAGTGAGTAGAGAATGGAAGATAATGATAGTCTCATCCAGGTCCCAGATGAACACTCTTTCAGTGGAAGGTTCTGGAACATGTTGAGCAGGTGAAGAAGACGTGTTCCGCCTGCCGCGCCCCCTCGACCTACTTGCCGTGCTCTCCCTGAAGAGTTTAGTTTTTGTTTAAAGTCACTATCCAAAATTTTGTAAACATAAAAGATAAATTTTAATTACTGTTATCCAGAGAGTTCTTCAAATATCATAAATCTAACATTTCGCTGATTCTCAGCAACCAAATGCTAAACACCAGCTGAGAACCAGTTTCTTCACATTAAAAATACATGATACACTCTTTATTAAAATGTCTTACCAAAAGTTAATATTTTTTATCAGAACAAAGTAGTTTATTATTCCCTCTTCCTTCTCACAAGCAGGTGGGCTCTCAGTTTTTTATAGAATAAGGGAGGCAAACGAGTAGCGGATCGTTTGACATTAAGTGATCCTATGCCCATGGACATTCGCAACACCAGAGGAACTGCAGATGCATTGCAAGACTTTAAGGAAAAAGTATACTCTCTCCTTGAAGGCCTCTAAATAATTAAATTCATATAAAAGAACATGGCTTGAATTACCACTGCTTTGAGAAACCTGTCAAGAAGATAACCATTGTTCATTTACTGATCTAGGCTATACAACTTTTGCAATAATCAAAACATTATTCACAGCGTTGAAATTCCCTACATTTGTAACTTTTTGACTCTTACCCAGAATTCTCCCTGCATCTTCTACTAGCTGCATGTACTTCGTTTTTGATCGGAGAAATTGGGCTTGTGTCATTAATTATAGGTACCATTGCAGATGGAGATTCTGTAACAGTATTTTGTAGATTATTTAATATAATATTGTTGAAATTTGCTTAATTTTCTTTTAATTTTACATTTTTTTTAAATCATAACTGATAATATATTGACAAAAAAATGTATTTGAACTTTTAGAAAGTACAACAAAACTTTATTGTTCTCAGGCTTTCACATTAACTTTCACTTTTTTCTGAAAACCTCTTAATTGAAATTTAATAATTAAATTGCAACAAAACCGGTTAATGACATAATGTTATCCCACTGTGTATGTATTGTTTTCTTTTTAACCATTGAAGTTACTTCAATATTTAAAACTTGAGATGATAGAATTTACCGTTATCACTCTCTGAATCTGGCCAATAATCGGAATTATCGTCAACTTTTCTCTCTTTCTCGTTATTGGTATCACTAAGTTTTCTACGTTTAACAGGACAAACTTCCGACTCTTTTTTCATTTTGGTAGACAAGTCATAAATATCACTATGGTGATGAGGCGCCAGCTATTTAACTATCCGAAATTTAGATTTATTATAAACCAACTGCACAAATTTGTATATTAAATAATGTTTCTCTGAACTTGTACTTTACAGTTTTTAAATATATTCAACAATAAACTATGACACCATTGTCAGACAGTCAAAACATGAAATGACATAAACGTCAAATATAGCCACAGATACAATAGTTAAGAATTAAGTTCAATAAAAAAGAACTGGTAAAAAAAAAATAATTTAGGAACAACATCTTAAAGTCGTTTTGTTAGAATAAAAGCAACAATTTTTGTAACGGGCCTCTGTAAATATGTAGGAACACTTTAGGATTTCAACAGAGAATTGCAGGCAGCTTCGTAAATGTTTATATGGCTAAATTCGTCATAAATTTTAGAGGAGAAATGTAATTTTACCTGATAAGCCACCGCTGATGAGATACGATGTGTGTCCCGCACTCCCACTGCTACTCGGCGAGCTGACGTAGGGAGAGTAACTAGGCGTGGCGTAGTACCCGCCGTACTGTGCGACATTGTGGTCGGCATATCCGGACGCATAACTGCTATAATCCTAAAATTAAATTAGTCCTTAAATTATCTTAGTATATACTTAGTTTTTACTGATTACTGACCGGTTGGCGCAGTGGTAAGATACTTGCCTTTCACGCCGCAGGACGTGGGTTCGAATTCCACACAGGACAAACATTTGTGTTCATGAACACGTCTGTTTGTCTTGAACCTAGATGTAAAGAACACCAAAGGACGGGCAGCGGCGTTCTCTTCTTAGTACGGTGGACCATACTGCGATCTGGCGATCGCAGTATGGCACATTTCCATCCAATGATGCCAGCCTAACTATGTCCAGCAGTGGTCGATCATAGGCTGAGGTGGTGGTGGTACTTAGTTTTAATAAATAAGAGAACATAGAACATTTGGATCAAATTAAATAATCTCGATCACGACTTAATCATAATGGTCAAAATAACAAAGTGAAGGCTGTTCTGATTTGTTATTTTTATTTAGTTCTTCAACAAAAATTCATCATCGGTTTTTAAACTATGCTTTAATTTTATGATTCCAAGTATAAACTTAATGGTTGATCTAATATGTTTAACGACATTTTTTAAATTCTATTTGTTAGATTTTGCCTTTAATACGTGCATTCCTGTCATTACATACATACATTTCTTTAAACAATAAATGCATAACTATGAAGCCCATACTTTTTGTGGCAATAAGTATTTAAATTTTGTCTTCTTTCATAATAACTCTATACATACCTGTTGTGCATTAGGAAATGATTGCGCCAGTCCTCCGTTATACGAGGAGTATGAATACGGGGACGGCTGCGTACCGAAACCAGTACTTGGTACGGTACCGACGCTGCCCATGGCGTATGGGGTCAAATATGTCGGTGTTGCCTTACATGATGATCTGCATAAGTAATTATGAACAATTAATCTTTTAGTTAAATACACTCGAAAAGAGTAGATGATGTCATCAGAGAAATAATTATAGATTAAAACTCTATACAAAGGCCTGCAGTTCTAGAATTATCACGACTCTTGATTGTTGATCTATGAGGAAAAGTGTCACATAGCTCTGCCTCACTAGGTCTCCATGGCCATTCTTTTGGCATCCCTCATTCAATTCGTTATTTCAAATTGACGCCGCCAATTTGGAAACGTGGCCTCGCTTCCACACCGTAACAAAGTTGTGTTGGCGTTGTGCCTGTTTGAATACGTAGCCGGCGTCGTCGCCATGGCGTCCTAGTGAGGCAGAGCGCCTTGAGCTTTGGTTTTACAAGTTACCTATTATTAGTGTTATGCGGCGGCGGGTAAGCCGCATAGGGCTGGTTGTAAAGCGTTGAGCTGACATATGACGAGGCCGCACTTCCGCCGCCATATTGTTGCATACTGTCAACAAAAAAAAAATATCTCATTTGATTAAAAAGGCAAAGGACTACGACTTATACAGCCAGAATTCAACTTTGGTGAAAACATTGTCTAATAAAAGTAGAAAACCCACATAAGTTCTTTACATAAGTTCTTACTTCCAGAGCCGAGAAATAATTTTCATAGCTACTATAAACGAACTCTAACTAGAAATATAATAATCCATCATAATGTAATTTGATTTAGTAAGTTATACTTGTCGTTACGAAGGTCATATAAAGGTTTAGATTATTTGAATGCTTTAAACATGCTTGCTTGCAAAGTATTATATTTCAATATCGTAAATAAACTCGACGCATATTGACTTATTTTTTTAGTTCCAAGGATAGTGTTTGCTACTTCTGTCTTTTACTTATTTATTTTATAAATAAACCACGCTTAATATAAAGGTGAACCGGCTTACAAGGATTTGTGTGAAGCCATACAAACTCTAGCCGTCGAAAGTTTATGAGACTCGACTTCCTCGGCACACCGCTATCTATACTTATAAATAAAGAGTAAACATTTGTTTGTTTAACTGTGAAAGGACTGAACTGATTTTATTCTTTCATCATTAGAAACATACACGCTGTAAGAATATAGTATAAACCCTTTGAGTATATACAGTACAAACCTTAAAGGTTTTTACTATATTATGTAAGCTATATTTTTATCATAAGATTTGAAAATAGACATACTGATTTATTATATTTCGATGACAATTAAAACAATAGAACTATTTTTAATGAAGCTTTTTTTTCAATATCGCCAAAGATGTCTTTTAGACACAGGCCTACTTTACAAACCCTTGACGATCTTATCGGCTGGACCCCAGCAACTGTAACTGTCCCAATCTAACAAATTATTAATTTTCCATTTTATAGTCACTATTGGCACTGAGACAGTGCAATAACGCAAGGCAATTTATGAAATCAATCACGATTTTTTTAATTAATGATTATAAACTATTGAAACTATTGAAAAAAAAACCGTTAAATTGCGTGTGATTCGTTTTCTTCATTATTTTACAACAGCATAACATCGTTAGCGAGATTATAAATTAACGATATTAACAGTTTTACTGTGACATATTAAAAGTTTGACAGTATATTTACCTATTGTAATACTGGTAGGGCAGCGCGGACTGGTCGTAGGGCAGCGTCTCGCCGTACAGCGCCGCGTCCGCCTCGCACAGGCCCGGGCTGCGCACCTCGCTCTTCACGCCACCACCTGAATAAAACAATACACCTCTTTGTATCTTATGATGCCCTGGTACATGCCAACCACAAAAATTATTGCCTCCATTATTAGAGGTTCAAGCATGTGACCTACAAGGGCTAGGCAGAGATTGCAGACTATTGCTATTAGTACATATCCATTACACGACTCTACAAAAAAAAATCGTTCTTCGTCCTAAGGTTTATTTTATGTTTTTTCGGTAAATCATGCACTAACACGAAAAGAAAATACTTTTATTTGGTATAAAGTTTGCTTTTGAGATAATTACAGTAATAACATTCATTTTTGATTTTTTATGAATTTAAAACCTAAATTTTAATACATTAAAAAATACCGCGCGATCAGAATGGGTTTAAGTCCATATAATGCCGCTAGGTGGCACTCTGTTAAAAACCGAAAATATCGTCGCGAAAGTGTAAATATGATGCTGATGCATTTTGTTACATATGTGATCAATTCATTAAAGTTCGAGACGTAAAGTACGAAGTAAAGACATCACGTTCTCTGTCTGGCCTGCTCGGCATCAAGACAAGCCATGGCCTCATGTTGCTTGTAGTTATTGCAAAAGATGTTTGGAAGGTAAGAAATTTTAATTAAGCGGTGAATCATATATAATAGACATATTAATTTTTACTTCTATATTATAGGCTGAAAAAGTAAGAGCGTGCACTTTTAAATTATTTTCCACTTTTTTGTAAGTTATTTTGATAAACTTAATAAAAACAATAAACATTTTTATTTGAATGGTTTCATTATCAATTAAGAATTAAAACCATAGATTTTGAAAAATATCGTTCAATCGCTCTCCTATATACAAAAGCAAAATTTTTTATGTCATATTTTTTTTCGTCTAATTACGACTTAAAGTAACGAAATTTTATGTTTTAAAGACTAAGTCACATTTTGTGTTGACCCGTGTTATTCACTCACGCCTATGACTTGTGGATAAGCAGGGGTTACGGATTTCCATTTGGCATGATCCTAGCATACCTCTCTCGCTTCTACATTCATACATCTACGCATAAAAAAGAGAGGCCACGATCGTTACGAGAGAAAAAAGACATTAATAACTTAAGAAAAATAAACTAAACAAAAAAAACGCACTAAAACGTAGTAAGAAGAAAATTATATACCATGATAATATAAATAATATGAAGCTATTACAACTTTTTCTTACTATTCCTTTTTTTACTTTTAAATACTTTATCTTTTTTACAACCCAAAAAATAAAGGTTAATTAAAGTTGTTTTACGTAGACAAAGTCGCGGGTACTAGCTAGTTGTATACAATAAAATAATATTTGCAACACGATTTTACGTTAAACGCTAATATTTAACATTTAAAGATATGTAAATTATGATTAATAGTCCCATGAAACTGGTAAAAATAAAACTGAATGGATATATGTAAATATTAATAAATTTTTCTTTTTATCATGGTACCATTGTACAAATTAACATAATTTGCATGTATTAAATAAAATTATTAGTAAAATGGCAATAAATCGATGAAAACGAATTAACAGATGCTATTAAGACTTGCCGGCTGCTCGACTTTATTCTATATTCATATGTATTTGTGTTAATGTGATATTAAATTAATGTTTGTTTTAACCTTTTATATAGTTAAAACACATCTGGTAATTATTAACGTGATATTTATAATTTTATCTATAACTTTACATTTATGACTGTAAGAAATATACAAAAAAAAAGAAAGAAATGAAGCTAATTACAACATCTATAACCTAAAAAGTTTCAGAAGCGTTGCCGACCTTAATGGAATGTGGGTGTGGAAATCAAAAAAGTGGTTAAGAAGGATATTTAGTTTTTGGCCAGTTTTGTTAGGAAGACCATCTTTTGCACAAATTTATAGCATAGTAGTTCCTGTACATGCAAATACGACCTACAACAATATCTTTCATGCCCCTTCCCATCCCTTACTAATTTTCGTACAAGTTGATATGTATAGTCTATGGTCGCATAACATCAGAATCGCCTGTGCTTTTGCCTTTTACTTATAAAAAAAAAACTTACCCGTACTATCGTCATTCATTAACCAGGCTACGGCTGAGCTTGACGTCGTAGAACACAAGCCGGTTGACGTAAGCGGCAGAGTCAGCCCACTTAATGCGTTCGCGCAACCATTAGCCAGGGTGCAGTCCTCTTGTGGCAAATTCAAGCTATCAGTGAGACTAAGCGCTGAGCTATTCGACGTCGTGGCTTGGAACAGTGTAGACGCGCCGGATACTAAAAGCGCGGGAAGTGTCGCATCTTGCAACAAAGATGGCGGAGATTCTGATGTCGATTCCGACTCGCAGGGACTTGTGTTGTTGTCACCCGATAATCTAGAACAAAGATTTTTTTTTGATACAAAGTTGAAAAATTAAGTTTCGAACCATAAAATGGTCAATCAGTTGCTACACCTAGATATCAATGTGAGACCCGGAAAATGAAGGCCTTATTTCAGCTCTCTTCCCCTTCCCACCCTTTTCTAAGAAGGAAAGGATTCCACTTCTCCATATCCTATTCAACTCACAAACGTTATTAATTCCTAAATAAGATAGTTGCCACATGGGTTCGAAAACAACATGTAAAGCAGGAAGTTAATTGGTTCTCTTTCCTTTAAACATTAATCATCAATCAAATAGCAATTTGAGGATAATACAAATAGAATAAAACGTATAAACAAGCTATTAGTTAAATGTCTAAACGATCACTTACAATTCAGTTTGCGTCAAACGGAACTGTCTTAAACAAAACAATGTCGGTTTAACACAACAATGGATATAAAAAAGATCCATTAAACACCGCTCTCTGTTTACGGGGAAACGTCTTTTTATAAACAGATGCCCTCGATGTCTTAATTTCGGAAGGAAAAAGCGCGCTATCAAATCGACGCCTGATGCAAATGTGATTCTAACGTCTTTTTCTCTTTTTATTGCTCTTTGAAATGTTTATTGGACAAAACACTTACGCGCACAATAACACCTTATACAACCCTTATATTAAATTGAAATGTAGGGGGTGCTTGACCCTCATAAGAGTAGATTTTCGTAAGGTAAACACTAAAAAGTGGCTGGCGAAGAAAAATATTAGAATAATAATTATTAAGTTAATTTCAAGTTTTCGCAGAAGAATTCTGACGATTTTGAATGGGAGGGGTTGACCCTTTGTGGTCCCCTTCTGGTTCCACCAATGTGACATCAAATACGATGTGATGAATGAGGTACTGCGAGTAAGCTTCATGCATGTCCTTCCCATTCCCACATTGACCATCTGACTTTCCTTAGTTAGATAGTTATAGGTTAAAGCAAAATTTAAAAAATCGAGATGGATCTACTATTAGACTCAATTGTAATGTGTCAGGAGAAGTAAAAATGGTGAAAACTTTCAATCAAAGCTTCATTAATTTGGTCGAATGAAATGAACGTGACATTTCCGATCAAACCTCTTAAAATAGAGACATGAGTTGCCTGTCAAATTGTAGCCAGTTCACAAATTGAATTATTAAAACTGGTATATGCAGCCGTGCAGCAATAAAAAAGATAATACCAATTAAGACATATTTACCCTAACGCTAAATCACTATGTTTGTTTTTTTAATTTTAAATTACGACCATAAAATCAAATCACCAAAATTAAACAACAGATGTTACCGGGCCGGGCCCCTAGTGACACGATATTTAGTTGGTTTATCTAACAAAATGTTTACACGTGTTCGAATTAATTTAGCTCGTTATCAACGCCTGTGGACGCGCTCGCGCCATTTAATCAAACTCCCGCGCTGTCACACATGACAGATGCGTGACGTCACTTCAATTTAAATGGTATTAAGTCTATGCTTTTATTTTATTTTTTATCGATTGCTTGTTTATAAAATTTACTAATTTACTTTATACCTTTTTTAGTTTCGGGAGAAATAGTCAATATTATATAAAAGTCGCACAAAATCATGGAAAACGATAAAATATTCTTTGGCTTAAGAATAATGCTTGTTATAAGAAGAAAGGGATGGGCAGTGATTTAGACCTTTGACATCTAATCTCATTGACAAAACATCAAAGTGTACTTTGAACTTATGTACTTTTCTATGTGACACTAATACTTTGAAAGACTTCCTCCTTAAGATTGCACAAAAATGTTAAATATCATACACATCTGTAAAAACCAATACCCTCCTGTCAGTCGGGCAATAAATGATTGACAAAGACGGGAAAAACTGCACATATTCCACAATATGACAATATGTAGTCCAATGTCTTCGGCGCCAACAATACAACAACAATATTACTAAACAATAAAGTAATCGCCGTAGAACATAAAACTAAAAATGAGACAAGTAAATCATCGTACCATATGGATTGTCACTCATTGCTCGATCTTAAAAGCTTTGAAGTCTTTTGTTAGACAATTTTAAAACTGTTTTACGATGACTACTGCATAAAAAGAGATGTGAAAAGGAGCCGAAAACATTAAAAAAAGCTTTCAATTAAAAAGATAGTGACAATAATCCTAGAAATTCCGGGCCTGAGGCATTCTTTTGATATACGATAGTGTTGTTTGAACGCAACTCTCGATGTGGCGGCAAAAAGCAAAGTGACACTTGAAAAAGGCGCGAACTAATATAAACAAGGGTTCTTTTTTCTAGACAAAGGCCATCCGTGTTCAGCCAGCGGAATGAGTTAATACAGTTTATATTTCTATATCAATGTTTCTGCTATCAATGTTATTTTTCACAATCAGAAATACGGTTATTTTACTGCTCTGCAATATTTCATATACTTAAGTCTTCACACACTGTCACAAATGAAATGAACACTAAGTTTTAGGCTATGTTATTATAATCCTGCTTAAAGCCTTGAAATGTTATGTTAATACATATTTATGTATATGATTAAGTATGTTGATTTCACATCAAACACTAACATGACATAACAAGGCCACGTTCCTGACAAGCTCATAATATAACAATGAGGATATCTAATTCGTCTAACATCTCTACAGCATGGTGCTACCGACGTTTGCCGCTAACTTAATACAGAATCGTATGCGGTCGTATGAAGTCGAACTATAGCTAATTTTTTATCTACGTTACAAGTTGACGCTTTTATATGACATTAAATACGTCATACAAAAGCCCAAAAACGTCATTCGCACCATGCTATAATGAAAAGAGTATCAATAGCATGCTTATTACCAATATACTTATATCAAAACAAAATGAATTTTTACGTTTACTGTTTAGCATAACGACGACGTTCTATATAATTGTTTCAATCCCTTAATAACCCAACAAATCCCTTGCAACTGTAATGAATTGTAAAGAGAACAATGCGGCCTCTTACTGCCCTCCACAAGGGCACAATGGCCGGCACACTTCCACTCGAAAAAAACAAATAGCGCGTTATGAGCTCAAGTCAAGGGTTCCATACAAAATAAACAACATTAAACACTTGCATGATTGTATTATTAATGTTCAGATGTAGTAATGTAATCAATGGTGGTAAGATTTAGGTGTTGAACAAAATGCAAGATGCACTTAAATGGTAGGTTTGGAAATAAGAAATATTTTTTAAGCCCAGGAATATCATTGAACTGCTACGACCAGAATAGAGGTAGACCAACTCGATTTGGGAAGTATCACGACTTTACAGAATAAAGGTGTTACATAGAAATATTCATACTTCTGCCTTTTGTCTGCTAAATGAAGTTACGCAGGCACTCCTTCTTGTTCTCTCCTTTTCTTTTCGATTCTTTTTTTTATAGAATAAGGGAGGCAAACGAGCAGCGGATCGCCTAACTATAAGTGAACCGACGCCCATGGACATCCGCAACACCAGACGAACTACAGATGCGTTGTCGGCCTTTAAGGAGGAAGTATACTCTCTTCTTAAAGGCCCCTAAGTCGTATCGGTTTGGGAATACCGCTGGGGACAAATCATTCCACAACGCGGCTGTGCGAGGCAGGAAGTTCCGCGAAAACCGCACGGATGTGGAATGCCAACCATCAAGGTGGTGCGGATGGTAGCTGGAGCTCTGTCGTGTTGATTCTCCTCCTCCTCTCAGACAGGCGTAACTAAACATTAAGTAATAATGTTTGATTTTTTATTTCTAAATACTGTGGCGTACTGTTAATGGAAGGGTCTATCATTTTAACATTTAAGTGAAAATGATATTCGTCTAATCGCTAAGTAAACTAAAATCGTATTATTGTATGAACAACACAGACAACATAAGTAAAGCTTTGTAGATGTATATTTGCGTATATCTTGCTACACGGTGTATCATATTCTTGTCACTGAAGATAGGCGGTAGAATATATTCATTTGTTTATAGTAACTATGTGTTATGCACTTATATGAATTCTATCTAATTGCAGTTACATACTTTGAAACGCGCTTTTGTTAGCTTTGCGTCTGTTTATCTACCTTTCTGATAAAATCTACAAGTAAACTTGTAATTGACCCATTGATTTGTAAACTTGGGCGGCGACAGTTATAGTTTTATAACTTTGCCTATTTTTCACAACTTAGTCTGATAAAAAAAACAGTAGCTTGGGTAACGCAGTGTGTAATATCTTTAAGAGTTTTTTTTTAGTTTTCTAATGTATGCAACGTTTTATCTCAAAAATGGCGTTTTAAAGAGTTAACAATATTATAGGAACCCTAAAAGTAAGTTCTTTTACAACCGCCATTTGGCTTCCACGTGTCAACCGGTCCGCTGCGTTCAGATTCTATTAATTGCGTGTTTTTTTTTTTGTCAACTGCCAAAAATTATAACAAAAAAAAACAGATGGCTTCCAAAACAAATGACCCGAATGCCAGCGAGGTTTCGTAAAAATGATGTATGAAAGTGTTAAATATAGATTATTGCGTAATTAAAACTAATACGATTTTTGTAATGGTTGCAGCATGTGTCAAGACTTGTGTAAATCTTAATTTAAATCTTCGATGTAGTAGTACCAGAAATGTATTAATAATAATCTTGTATGATATTACTGGCCTAAAAACCAGCACGTCGTTAGAGATCTATTTCTAAATCTAAGAGACCAAGTAATTTTATCAAATTTAAAAAGTACGTTTCGCTAACTTAGCAAAATAGATCAAACATAGAAGATCTCATATCTTGGAAGACGAATAATAAAAGAATATTGCCAACTAAATTTATTCAACTTTTA